>JAIGNY010003865.1:390000-655000 GCA_020152595.1 Chiridota heheva
AAATCATAATTACACATTTAGAAGGAGATTTTGCGGAGCTTCTCAGGAAAGCCGTGAAACAAATGTTTGTAAATCAAAATACAGGTGGGGTAGAAAGTTTTCGTCACCCCTCTTTTTCGTCATGTTCGGGGTGACGATTTTATTATTTTGTGTTTCGTATTCCCGAGGATGCAATGTTGATGAGACGAAGCCATTGAGGCACGGAGGGATTACTGGGGAATATTTTGGATATGCCGTTCTCCAATACGAAAACGCGATCAATAAGTAGTAAGTTGCTTTCAGAAGTTTCGACAAATCTATCACACATTCTAAATATCAATAAGTATTCTTTACTTTTTTAGGCATTCTAGAACCAAGGATTTCTAAGAGTTTACACAAGTTGTTGATCTCCAATTAAGAACCATCGACGTTGAACAACAATGCTGATTTTTACACAGACATTACAAGGCTACATCTTTTTAAACTCCGAGTATACAATGATTGGGTTGATAAAAGTTTGCGTGTGCAGATATCCAGACCAAACGATTTCACTTTATTGCCATTTAATCTCTTAACGGTCATTTACTCCCCTTTTTGTAGAATTTGAGATGGAATTTTTTTTCTCTCAGCTTTCTTCAACTGGTCAACTCATGGCTTTTTTCAAAGGACATTTTTGTATCAAATTGACAAATATTCACGTTTTTTTGGTTTTCAATGCCTGTAAAATTTGCTACAATCATTCGAAGTTTGTCAACACCGTAAAAGTATATGGGACGCTTGATGCAATATGGGAGCATGGCGGCCTCAAAATCCTTAATTCTAAGGATCTGGATGATCCTCAAAATTAAGGATTCTCTCGGACTTTTACCTGTTATTTTATAGTTTGACAGACCTTATAGCCAGGGGTGTATTAAGGAACTCGGGGCAAGGGTCAAAAAATCAAGTGAGGGTACTTTTGTTGACAGTAATTTAGGGGTACTTTCATTTAAACAAAAAAAGGTCCCTTATGTCAGTTTTCGAAAAAGTAGGGGCACGTGCCCCTGGCCCCTGGTTCTTACACATGGTTTGAGCATCATGGCGGGATTTTGGGGGAAACTTGCTTCATCCCCACTTTTTTCCAAATGAATACTTTTTGTTTGGTGATGTTGTGTATATTAACGTGGTCCCCCCCCCCCTACTCCCCACCCCTTTTCCTACAACCCTATGGGTTTAAAATTAGGGAGCCAGGACCAATGTTGGCAATTGCCCATTGGGCGAATAGGTTTAAAGGCTTAGGCTTTTGAAAATTATTGGGGACGCGCCCCCTCCCATCATCAACGGCCCTCATTGTACAGGTCCCCTAGTAAATGATCATGCTTTAATTGTGTCAAATAAATACTAAATGTATGTTACATTTTGTATGTACTACTATGTAGGATTTGTGAGAATGGATTTCTATTTGTTTTCAAGCTTCAAGAATGACCTAGAATAATTTAATGTAACTTTCAAAAGAGTATCTCCTGCCCCGGTCCGCCCTCAAATTTTAAAAAGGTACCTCCTGCCCTCGTCCGCCTTAACTTTCAAAATGGCACCTGCCCCTTCGCCCCTACTCTAAAGCAAGGGAGAAGTCGCCCCCGTGGTTCCGACACCGCTGCTTAATAGCTATCGACTGATATCGTAGTCAGGTAGTAGGCCTATAGTGTTGTAAAGCTTCGGCTTTCCAAACTAGCGTCCTGGGCTCGATCCGCGGTAGGTACGGTCACCAACCAGTGCATCACAATTGGTTAGTATAACGGCCATGGTCGTCTTGATGTCAAATACTCCAATGGTGTTCTGCCTGGACATTATAAACCTATATACTGATATAGGTATACACCTAAACATATTTAATTGATTCTTTATTTGCATATGTATTGCAGCCTTATGGTCGTTGTGGCCTTTGCGTGGTCGTTGATCAATCAATAATTGCATGGGATAATCTAGAGATAAAATGCTAGAGGTTTTTTTACTGTTTCACCTAAAAATCCAGGAATCTATTTTGTAGTAGAACTATACAGTAGGTGATTGGCTTTAGATTAAAAAAAATATTTGATCCCTATCTTACTCAATTCAACAAGGTAAATGTAGCATTAATTTTGACAATCATTAGGGAAAAGTGGGGATAGGGATGGGGGACACCCTTAACCTATTCATACGTGGATCCCTCACCCTATACCCCTACGGGCCTGTAATGTCTAGTGACTTCCACAACCTGATCTATTTGTTTTTCGACCAATCAAAACACGAATAAAAGTATATTTCACTGCACGTACTGCACGATAACCAGATAACGGACCTTTAATACTCCTCACAAACTTGGGAACATTAAACTCGCAAACTGCAAGAAATGGATATGATATCCGCACGCCATGAATATTGAAATGATTAAGAAAGTGAATAATCAAGAAAGCTGCTTAATTTGCAAGAACAAAATGATAAAAGGCAACAATGGCATTTTGTGCTGAAACAGAACGGATATGCCCGTTCGCATGAAGAAGTTGGTAATCATAGTTTATTGTGTACATAGCATATTTCAATTTAATTTTTGCAAAAGAGTGCAAAATAATTTATACAAACTTTCCATCTTCTTGATGATACATGTCTTGCTTTCATCCTTTTTTTCTGATAAAGACTTTGTCAAAATTTCTGACATGATGTTGGTCAGCGGGTTATAATGCACAATTCCCCCCCTCCCCCTTTCCCCACATGAAAGGAGTCTAAAAGATACGTCACTGACTCAGGTATTTCAATCATCGTTATTGCAAGACATCTTTTAGCGTATTGCCAAGTTTTATAGAGGTTTGTCGCCCAAATGAACGTCCGAGTGCTAGCACTTATTACACTGGGCGACAGGAACTGTCGGGACTGTTAACAAGTCTACGACACTAAACATGCAAAACTCGACAACTATCTGATATTACATGGTAGGAGACTTGTAAACAATTTGTCACGGATTAAGTGAACACTTTGCCCATGCACCCACTCAAAACAAAACGTTTTGTAAATAGACTAGCAGGGTATACCGTAAAATATAAGTCTTCAATCTGTCAAAGGCAAATCTTATTTCTACCGTTTGTTTTACTTATAGAGGCCACGACATCGTCATATTTCTGATTTAGGCGGCTACAATTCCTATACTTAGTAGCGAATTCATATATGGTTTGTCAAACTGTCACATAATAGCAAATAATTTAGGACACGAACTTTGGTTCTCATTCTATATTGCTGCACTTTTACTGGTACTCATTTTATGTCACGAATAATGTGTAATAATTCGAGACTTCCTCTTACGAGTTTCATAAAATAAGTGTACTGCCCCCAATTTTGGACGAAGCGGTATTTTTGTAGTTTGGGCGTGGAGGTCTATTTCTACCTTCAACTTACGGGGGTCGACGACGACGAGTGAACACACAATTACAATGACGGGGTCGTCATCTGCGTAATCGGTTATGATAGTAACAATGCTATCACGAGACGCTTAATACGACCCGGACGAGAACACAGGTACGACGTGCGGACAGACATAACATTGACAACCAAGTCAATGTCCACGGCCTTTGATAACCAGTTGTGGTGCACTGGCGTGTCTACCCAACCCAGGCTTGGACCCAGGACCTCGTGGTCTGTAGACATGTATGATAACCGCTACACCACAGTAAGTAGATCTCACGGGGGTCTGTCCTATATGCTATTTATAGCAGATCCATTCGCAACCTGTGTTCAACAAGAACTTTGGGTCAGGTAAATTGAAGATAATAGTATGTGATGTGAATGTTGTTTTTGCCAAGATATGAGATACCCTTAGTTTTATTCTATAACGAGTATAATATATCTATACTGATGTAGGCCTAAAAATAATATAAAGATAGGCTACACACAATATTTTTAAGCAATCCTGTGGGTCCACAGGTGCCTTTTTCCAAGATACGTTTGATTATATATTATAGTCAGATATGACATCATTGCTATTATTCACGCCCACTTATCTTTAATTTTGTATTTAGAATTATTTGGGAAATTATAATATTGCGAATGAGCAACTCACTGTACTGGTGATCATGGGTGGTATTTGCCTACTGAAAGTTGGGACAAAGTCTCATTGAATCAAATTTGCCAATACAAAAATTTACGATACACTAGATATAAATTCAGAAAATGGAGAAGGGGTTTCATGGGTCATGTATACTCTATAATTGACGTTATACCCAAATGGAAGTATCCATGCTGTCGTGTAATGAAAAATACAATGAAAACCGAAGTTTATTTACCTTTGTGTTACTGCGTTACTTATCAGGAAATACCCTTTGCCCTCCTACACGTTAATCAATCCATTTATAGGCCTATATTTGCGCGCAAGCTAGCACGCTATAGGGATATAGTATTAGTCAAATTCCACATGGCAAAAGTTTGTTTCACTTTCGAGTTCACAAAATTCCTATATACAAGCGAATTATTACCCAAAATTTGTTTGCCCGCATTTATATACAAATTAAAGGTAGTTTTATATTATTTATTGTTTTTGAAAACGGAGCCCCTTTCTCCGTAGGCCCACCTCCACCGTCCCACCTCCACCCCACTCTGCCTCAGTGGCGTAGCTAGACTTTTTTTACAGGGAAAAAAAACATTGTGATACTTTTTTCCAAGATGGCTGGTATACAACTTAACTCTTAAGACCGATTGCTTTCATCAGGATTACCAAAACAATCCAACATACTGGATTTCTATTGTGCAAAATTTCCGGCCAGGAGGAAGGGAGAGGGAAGGGGGAGGTATAATTGCCCTGTTTCCCCCTTTGCAACCCCTCTTCCCCCTTAAGCTACGCCACTGCTCTTCCTCCATTCCGAGCCACAGTCACTCCACCTCCAGCAGTCCAGTCCTCTTTGGCATGATATATATTGGAGTTTGCACGATTTCTGGGGAGGGAGGGTGACAGGTTTAGATGTAATGTTTTAAGTAGCCCCTATGCGCATACATACGAAATATGATAACAAATTATAACCAAAAAGTTAGGATATAAGGCCATTTTAAGTAATGTATAATCAATTATTAAGGCAATATGAATCATGCTCATGTATGCATGCATTTCCCCATGCGTGACTGCTGCTAAATGTAGTCCAGAATTAGGCCAAAATGATATATATATATATATATATATATATATATATATATATATATATATATATATATATATATATATATATATATATATATATATATATATATATATATATATATATATATATATATATATGTATATATATATATATATATATGTATATATATATATATATATATATATATATATATATATATATATATATATATATATGTATATATATATATATATATATATATATATATATATATATATTTATTCATATATATATATATATATATTTATTTATATATATATATATATATATATATATATATATATATATATATATATATATATATATATATTTATTTATTCATGTATATATATATATATATATATATATATTATATATATATATATATATATATATATATATATATATATATATATATATATATATATATATATATATATATATATATATATATATATATATATATATATATATATATATATATATATATATATATATATATATATATATATATATATATATATATATATATATATATATATATATATATATATATATATATATATATATATATATATATATATATATTTTTTTTTTATAAATATTTTTATATGGAATAACGGAAGCTAAGTTCAGAGTCTACTGACTCCCAATGAATACCCCGTTTAAAGAAGGGAGAAGGAATAGCTAGCTTAGCTTATCCGCAAAAGATATAGTGACTGGTATTAGATTTAAAGAACAAAGTTGCAGTCCAAGAAGGTCTGATTATTTTCCACTTTCTTCAACTTTACGTCCTCTTTCAATCTGTGTTTGTATCCTGTCATCCTTTTAATGATTTTAGTCTCATTACATTTAACCTTATGTGACGTATACCACATTCCTTACCATAAATGCGGTTTAATTGGCGATTTTCTGTGAAAAAGTTTCTGCGGTCACCACCAATCGCGGATGTGAAATTCACAAGTCATTCTGCAATTGACAGTCTGCTGCCGCGCGCAGTGAGCTGAGAGCTAGCGAGAGAAGAACGCAGCCGGAAGAGGATTTGTTGGAATGGATGTTAGTTTTTAACCTGTGTTTCATCCTTCATCGCATTTCTTAATTGTTTTTAAAGTAATTTGAAAGTAGATGGACAAGCATTGCTTGACCACTTAGATCAAGGGGAATTAGTGATTGTGGATATTACTGACCTACACATTTGGGCCCGTAACCTCTCTAAACTGGGGTTAACGCTGCATCGGTACAGTACTACTATAACGTTAAACCTATTTACACGAACGTTAGCTTATTGGTGGAGAGAGCAAGACACCTGTTTTGTCGTCTGCAAAGTTATCATCGTTTAACATACCAGTTTAAAGTTAGCCTAGGCCTACGTGAGTTATGGAATGAAATCGGGATAAATGCAATAGCATTAGCAGACAGTACAACCTTAATTTCCAGTTCTTCGTTTGCTAATATTCCAATTATTTGATACTGGTGTAGGCTATACTTTAAATTTGTCTAAGGGTAAAAATACTAAGAAAATGGAAGAGATTTTCTCTTGTGTTCTATGCAAGAGGCATACCAGTGGACAAGTCAGTTCGAATGTTGTTAGTAATACTGCATCAAAACACAAGTCCAGTGTGATGAAGACCTCGTTTTCAATATTTTATACATTCCTCTGTGCATTAATAGTATTATTATGTGTTCCATATTCCCATGGATGTAATATAGACCACACAAAACCTACAAGATACACAGGAACTAAAGGGGACTATTTTGGATACACTGTTCTACAGCATGAAAACCCCATCAATAAATAGTAAGTCATTTAAAAATTTAACTTTTTTTGAAAATTTATAGTATAACAGAAAATTGCTACAGTTTCATGAACTAGGTTTATTGCATTTTACAAGGATTTTTGTGTATGAATCCTGTACTTGCAAACAGTATGCTTTTAAAATTTTAAAATGAAAGCATAATATACCATGTTGGAAAGTTCTGTAAAGGTTCATATTTGTGAATGTATTTGAGGCACTTTGGGTCGAAGTGAAATAGGTATGTTTTTTTTTAATTTTCCCACAATCTTGGGTCAATAGGTATGGTATTGTACGTAAAATTGTTGTATTTAAATTTCCTTGCTTTACTTAGACAAGGGTGAAAGAACTTGGTGGTATTCCAGATCTGTAAATTAAGTTGACTTTCGGTTTCTTTTTTGATTGGAAAATGGCCATAGTATAATTATGGTTGGGACATTTTTTTGAGGAGACTTAAGAGAGCTGTTGCTCATTCAATGTGGACCAATATGCAAAGAACATAAAATAATTATATCTAAGTGAGAAAAGTTTTAGTGAAAGAATACAAATTTAAGAGTACAATTTAACACAAAACATACTGTACATTATTTGTCTAAATAATTAACCATAGTACTATAGATTGCATTTTTCATATAAATGGACCGAAGGATATTGTTTTGCAACAATATCACATAGATGCTCATGAACCAGCATAAATATACAGTACATGTATATGTATTTACACTTGCAAGCTTCAGTCTATATTACTTGCTCTTCATACTTTGTCAGATATGTTTTTACATCTATTGAATTGAAATACAATTACATGTTCGTTTGTACATGATCCTCCCTTATGGTAACTCAGCAAGACTCCTATATGGACGTAGACACCAAGTTATAACCTGCATAGCAGATGCCAGTCTCGTGAGGCCGGGACGGAAGTGGATGAACACCAGGTTTTCACCCTACTCTTTTCGAGAAGTGTTTAGAGAACCAGCTAGGGTGTGACTGTCCTACCATCGAAACCGACGGCTTAAGCTCCCCTCCGAAGGACGGCGAGCATCATTGAACCATTGCCACTTTTCTCAACAGCTGAATGAGGAGCAGGAGCTGCAAACGATGTACTTCCGCTTTGATGATCGGTGTATCTGTCTGCATAGCTCTGGAAAAACTGCTTAGATCTGTTCGAGGCTTGAACCGGGTACCTCCAGCATCTCAGTTGTGTGCTCTACCAACTGAGCTTCCTGACTCCTTATATAGGTTTTTATCCTACTGTATATACAGGTTTTCATCATTCAATTATTTTGCTGAAAAAAATGTAGTGGAAAATGACTTGAAAAACATTTTTTAGTTTGTTATTTCATTTCTTGGACAGTGTTCAGGAAAAATGTAATGTTTGATTTTGTATCCATTATGAGTTTTAAAGTACTATACTGTATTCATCATTTGAGACATTTACAGTTACATGTAACTTAAAAGTTCTTTTAGTCAGTATAGTTTTCAAAAAATATCCAAAGTACCTGTACTTCACCATTTTATAGTGGGTTAAGCTTATTCCATGCATGCTGTGTACACACTTAACATATTTTATCACTGATTTCAATACTAGCAGGTCATTGCTCCCCATCACTCAAAGCGAACTTCTTTAAATCCATAATTACTGCATTTGTACAATAGTGGCTCTTAATTGCCCTGTTATTGTTTTAAAGTGTTATTTAATAGTACTTGAAGTGGATAAATACTCTACATATAAATTGGCTCATTTTAAATTTGGGAGAACTGTTGAAGAGAATACAATGTTTTGCAGATCTTCAATTTCTTACAGTAGTTTATACTGTACAGTAGGCCTACTGTAGTTACTGAAGCTGGTGAAAAAGATAAAAACGTTTCACAAATGGGTCATGTACCATACCACTAGCTTTGCTAATTCAAAGGTGCACCCCCTGCCCCCTGGGGGTCTGGGGTCTGCCATGCCCCTGGGGATCTGGAATCCGCCATGTCCATGGGGGTCTGGGGTCCGCCATGTCCCTGTGGGTCTAGGGTCCACCCTGCCCTTGGGATCCACCCTGCCCCACAGGTGTCCGCCCTCTCCCACAGGTGTCCGTCCTGCCCCACAGGTGTTTGTCCTGCCCCATGAGGGCCGTTCTGCCCCACGAGGGTCAGCCCTGCCTCACAGGGTTTGCCCTGCCCCACAGGGTCTGCCCTGCCCCACGGGTCCGCCCTGCCCTTTATGAATTTTTTTAAAGATTTTTTTTTTAACTGAATAATCTTAACTAACCTCATCAATGAAATACAGTACCTTACATGGATACAGAACACAGAATGATAGCATAGTAAGCAATTATCCTTTGGCTCATGATTGGTCCTGATAAGTCAGAATAGTTTGGTATGATTATATTTAGATTATAGCTAAAATCCCAGGGCCAGAGCTTCTTCACCATGGGATTGAGCCATAAGAGGGCTCCTGGACCCCATGCCGAAAAGACGCAGCGCTTCGCACACCATTAATGTGTGCCCCTCAACAAGTCTAGCACCCTGCCCCTTTTTATATCAAGCTAGGGGTCTGAATTGTACTGTACAGTAGGCGTAATATTGTAGGTACATGTATACTGTATTACAAATGAATATACATGAAATCTTGAAGAAGAAAAAAGAAGAACTTGTAACTGTATGTTATGATGAAGTTGTGTGCAGCAAGTCAGTATGCATGCAGATAGTATACTGTGCATCATTTTAACAAATTTTTACAGTATCCAATTTTCAGTTAAAGGCCATCTATTGTGATTAAAATGTGGCGGCGTACAATTTATTCCAAAGCGATACTGATTGGCCTATCAATGTAAGTGCACACTGTGCCATTGTGTTTTGACCAATCAAAACAGAGGATTTGAATTTCATTTACCTCGTAGGTTAGAGACGACAACTGGCCTTTAAGCATACTTGTAGTTTTTTCTTGATGAATGAAGAAATATTTCATTCTTTAAAGTTCTTACTACCTTTATTTAAATTTTTGTTTTCTAGTCACACTGATAAAAAGAATCCGACATGATGGATCAAATCAAAAGTTTATTACCTAAAGTATTCCAACTCCAGATTTTACCTGAGAGGAAACTTATACACCTTTCAAGTACTGTACACTCCAAATAATTCAATTATTCAAAACATCAAGGCTATGACATCACAAGTAGTCTGATTTCAGTCGTTTCAACACAAATGATACCAAACTCTAAACTTAAATATCTCCTAAATGGAATAAGGTTTTTGAATACTTTCTCCACCATTTTGTTTCTGTTGAAGTCCTCTGTCATATAAAATAAACATGTTTGACCACTGAACTAATCCTTTAAAGCATTATCTATGCTCTGTCAAGTTAATGGTTTTAGGATATATTTTCATTACTGCATGTGAATGCTGATTGACTTGAGCAGATTTTATTTGCATTGATCAGCAGATTGCAGCCAATCCACCGGCTGTTGTGTCAACGTCTCGTTTTATATTTTTTTTTGGCACGGTCGTATATTCTTTTTTCACCTAATAGCATCTGAGCAGTATAAGTCAACAGTGAAAAACTCAAAGGTGTAGTAGCATGCAGTAGTACATTAGGCTGATTGATGGTGCATTCGGAGAATTATTTAAATTGAATAATGAATGATGTATCTCTCTTATCTCAAGGTTTTTTTTTATGCAGGTACTGTCTAGTGGTAAACATGTTAACACTGTTATACACTTACAGTATGTGGTCTAGGGTACTGATTTATATGTAGAAATTGCTATGTAAAGTATTGAAAAGAAAAATGCTAGCTTGTGTACAAGTAAAGGTAAACAAGTAGTTTTTTCTGTGGAAGGTTCAGGGTTGTGTGGAGCAAACATGCTCATGTGAATTCTTGGTTATACAGGAAAGCAAAAAAGAATTATCAGCCATTGTGGACTGACCATTAAGTGTATGAAAGAGATGCTGTACTGTACAGTAATGAAATACAACTTATACTACGTAGGGTACAAGTACAGTATGAATTTTGCTCAAATAAATGACATTTTCCTTGTGTATGGCATGAAAGTGTGAAGAAAAATTTCACGCCATAAAAGGAAGATTTAAAGGAGCACTAGACCGAAAAGTGAGGGCGCTCGTTTTTGCGAATTTCACAGATACATTATCCACAACAGATCGATAAACTACATGCCTCTCTAGCCCTCAGACAACGTGAGGGCAAAGGCCAGTTGAATAATGATAATTACCAGAACATTGCTATACTGTTGCATTTTAGGTAATCATTTGATTTCTGTGGGACCCCCTAAAAATACTCCCTATAGAAATTTGCATATTCCTGATGATTCCTGAAGAAATTGATAGGAAATAACCAAATACAATCTAATAGAACCACTGGACCATTTTCACAAATAATTACAACAGAATTACTGTATTCTCACTTTTAAAATGTACCGTACATGTAGATACACTGCAAATCCTTCTCTAGTATGTGCATTTTGTATCCTGTTTTGTAAATCACCATTCATTGTGTTTACAAATCCTCTATTCATTTGAGACATGTTTGGTGAGGCTGAGCTACATGTTTAGTATTGATTCCCCTTTGTGTATATTTAGCAGCACTATTGACAGGCAGTGGATCAGGAATGCTGTTACAGTAATGAAAGGTCTGCTAATGGTAATGATGTGTGACCATATGTGTCCATCTGCCATCTGGCTAATTCTGGATAAGGGTTGCACATGCATGAATTTTCAAAGTATATTTTCTACTTGTAAATCATTTTTTCTTGGATAGTACATTAATCTTCTGCACTTGGATTATTTTTTACCAAGGTGTGAAGTTTGGGGAAACAGAAGTAGCATTTCCACATACAGTATTTTGTGATGGAAATTTGAGATATCCTCTGTTACAGTTCTTATGCTTCAAAGATAATCATTATTGGTGGACTATGAAGTATGATTCCTTCCCTATCCACCACTAAAGAATTTTAGCCCAAAAGATGAAATATGACAATCTTGTATTATTTTGAAATAATCACATTGCCATTTCCTGTCTGTCACACACACACACACACAAAAAAAAAAAAAAAAAAATGTTGTTTACTTTTTACATGCAAAGATTTTTTTGCTTCAAAGATAAATTCCTATCTTTTATCAAGGTGACCTCACCTAGAAAGTAAAGTAAAAATAACCTGTGATGTATAGTTGATCTGATATTCCATGTTAAATTCTGTACCGTCTGTCACAATTTACCCCTTTTGTCCCGTCTGTCTCATTTTTTTTATCATCTCATGGTTGTAAAAATGGTAATCATATACTTTTTTTACTTATACAGTAATATTCCATGTCTTTGTTAATATCATAATTGATGAATTTATCAATAAAAAATTAAACTGACTATTAATCATAAAAAAATATACACTTCAACCCTTTTGAAATAATCACAGTGCCATGTTCCATCTGTCACAATTTTTTTTAAAAAGTTGTTTTCTTTGTACATGCAAAGTTTATTTTTTTTGCTTTAAAGGTAAATTCCTATCTTCTATCAAGGTAACCTCACCTAGAAAATGAAATAAAAATAACCTGTGATGTATAGTTGATCTGGTATTCCATATAAAAATCTGTCCGGTCTGTCACAATTTACCCCTTTTGTCCCGTCTGTACAATTTGTTCAGCCTTTATGGCAGTGATACTTTGCCTGCCTTCTTAACCCATCTTTTTGTGCCGGTCATTTCAGTCATACAGTAATAATTTATGCGTGCACATGTGTACTGTACAGTACATGGGATGTGCAGAACATGTGATGTACATGCCCAGCAACATTTCACGGCAAGGGTAGTATTGATAGTATTGGGGGAAGGGGGTCTCTTAGAGGGATGTGTCACAGAATATGGGATGGTTAATGGCACCAACAGGAACACCAGAAATTGCACAAAAAGTGTGCAAAAATGAACTGTCCTGTATCACTTAAGGATGTAACTCAACACATGCAGGATATGGATGTCTCATGGCAACCAGATGGTGCAGAAATTCGTACCCTTCCTGGAACCTGTGGTGTGCACTGTTTTTTAGAGTGTGGAACCTTATGTTATATAATAGGCGATGATAGCATCCCAGTGTGAAACTGACTCAACCACTTTCAGATGGTATTGAACTAGATAGCCTACCTGTGCAACCTGGGAAAGGCAATTTTGAGGAAGATGAGCCATCATGGTCAACACCCTTGTGTATGGTAGAGAAAACCTTACTTACAGTACATGTAACACTTAACATACATGTATGATGCTTGCTGTATGCCTACATTTCAAGTTACATTGTTTGAAGTAACCTATATTTGGAAGAAGAAACAGAAAAACTGAATTAATTTTAATGCAAAAGTGCCAAAATTTAAAATGTAAATGTTACACAATGAGCCATCTGAAGGAGGTTGAGTTAATAGTTTCACACTGGGATGCTGTCATCGCATATTATATAAGGTTCCACACTGAAAATAGTGAGCACCACGGGTTCCAGGAAGGGTACAAATTTCTGCATAGATTTAGGAGTCTGCATAGATTTAGGAGTCTGCATAGATTTAGAAGTCTGCATAGATTTAGGAGTCTGCATAGATTTAGGAGTCTGCATAGATTTAGGAGTCTGCATAGATTTAGGAGTGCATAGATTTAGGAGTCTGCATAGATTTAGGAGTCTGCATAGATTTAGGAGTCTGCATAGATTTAGGAGTCTGCATAGATTTAGGAGTCTGCATAGATTTAGGAGTCTGCATAGATTTAGGAGTCTGCATAGATTTAGGAGTCTGCATAGATTTAGGAGTCTGCATAGATTTAGGAGTCTGCATAGATTTAGGAGATAGATTTAGGAGTCTGCATAGATTTAGGAGTCTGCATAGATTTAGGAGTCTGCATAGATTTAGGAGTCTGCATAGATTTAGGAGTCTGCATAGATTTAGGAGTCTGCATAGATTTAGGAGTCTGCATAGATTTAGGAGTCTGCATAGATTTAGGAGTCTGCATAGATTTAGGAGTCTGCATAGATTTAGGGTCTGCATAGATTTTAGGAGTCTGCATAGATTTTAGGAGTCTTTATCTCTAAATCACACATTTGAAGATGATTTTTGGCATGTATCTTGTTGAAACTGAAACTGAATTTCTTCAAGAGAGTTAACAATTTCTTTTCTCTTGCAATATACAGTACTTGGCTTTTTAGTTACTGAATGTTTAAATTGTCTTTGGATGAAGAAAATTTAATTATATGAATTTGTTTCTTGGCCATACATAGACTTTCTCTTTTTTGCAAAAAAGTTGTATATTGGATGTCAAGTTCTTTTTTATGATACAGTAAATTAATTTTTGTTCTTTTTCTTTTAGAAGTTGTAAACAAAGTTTACCTGATAATAATAATAATCGTAGTGCTTATATAGCGCTTTTAAACTGTCATAAACTTATCAAAGCGCTTTACAATTATTACCCTGGTCACTGGGCCTTAACTCTCCTGAAAACTTTAAACTCTCCTGAAAACTTTCTCACTGCCTGGGGAGTCACAAGCCCGTTTTATCAACAGCCTTATACAGGCGCCGGGCTCCAAACACATAGAACTGTCACTGCCCTCACAGGTACCCATTACAGCTGGGTGGACTGAAGCAATGAAGATAAAGTGTCTTGCTCAAGGACACAACACACTGGCCTGGCCGGGAATTGAACCCAGTACCTTCCACACCAGAGCCCGACGCCTTAACCACTAGGCCACTGTGCTCCTCAATAATAGAAACCACTTGTTGCATTAACTTGCATAGATATTCAAACAACAGACAATTTTATTAAACTTGCATTTGAATTTTACTATTAAAGAATATGTCTGTGTATATCATGTGTTTTATTCAGTAAGGTAGGCAAATACTTTCTTGCTATATACTGTGTAAACTGCAGTACTTGTATGCTTAGCAGACTCATTTGAATAACACTTTGCCAACTGAAATATGCAGCTTGCTGAATAATGACCCTACTGTCCCTCTGGGTCACTATCTGAAAGTTGGGTCAATAAAAAGCTATGCCTGTTTCTTGACACTGATGATGCAGTTGAATGAGGGATCTGCCATTTCTGAATGACAGCTCCCTGGTAGAACGGTGTACCATGAACTAGTATACTCTCTTCTCTTCAAATTTTTGATGGGTTACTTTAACTTTAAGATTTTGTTCTTCTTAATTAACATGAACAAAAGAAGAAGAAAATTGAGAAAATAACCTGTACATAAAAACTGTATCATGAAATGCCAATCCATTTTCTACATTATGTTTAATCGAAGATATTGACCAAAGGATGAAGGAGCCAGAGGCCTTCAATTATATGCGTCCTCAGTTTTGTAGGGAGGCCTAACAGGGGACGATCAACAAAATACAAGTGTATACAGTATATATGCTTTCAAATTCAGACTTGGACAGTGAACCATTTCAGCCTGAATCTGTTTTGTAATTCAATATCTTCTTTCGCTCCCAACGATGCGATTGACTTGCCGTCTCTCTTTTTTTTCTACATCACATAAGTGTGTGGAAATTTGAGTATCAACTTTCGTCACTCATTTCACTTGCAGCTCCTTTGTGTTGAGCTAGAAAATCCCCTCGGATTTAGGAGTCTTATCTCCAAATCACACATCTGAAGATGATTTTCGGGGAGCATATGCAAGTGATGAAGTGATGATAAACTTCATCATTAATGAGTGAGGACATGAATGTTCCAATGCAATAGATTTTCTCACCTTTGGATGATTGGTATTGCAAAAGTTCTCACCTGAATTTCTGCATCACCGAGAAGGCAGGGTTTATGATTTGTATCACAAGATTTTTAATCTGTGTTGATATGGATCTCATTTAGGCTGCGAACAAAGACAAATAATTATTTCAAGTTTTTGATTTTTGTTGTCTTAATGGGTTCCATGAATGTGTGATAAATGAATTAACAGTGTAGAGATTTAAACTCACAATGGTGTGTGTGGGTGACTCAACAATGTTTGGATTATGCCCAAGGGATGTGGTTGACGATTTTGCAGATCAAGGGAATGACAAACTTACTTGAAGGGTTAATGAACTCAATGCCAAATGTTGCCTTGGTAGAAAGATCAAAAATATTTTTTTGTTGCAAAAATAACAAATGCGTATATACAACGAAGCCATGTTTATATGACCGTGGAGTTAAAAACCAGTGGAAAAATTCAGGAAATAATTCAAAACCTTCAGGAAGAATGGATTTGGTTTTGAGCAGGGGTGCCATTTTTGTTTTGAGGTACCATGAAGTATTACCCACAGAATTATCATAAAGAGTCATGCCATAATACCAAAGTGCTATGATACCAGGTTGGTGTTATAACATAATGCTGTGCTAATTTTGCTTGAATAAAATATATTTTTTTTAAATTCATTTGGTTTAAAAAAAATGGTTAATTTTTTTAATTTTATGCTTCTAATTTTGCTTGAATAAAATATTTTTTTAAAATTCAAATTAAAATGAACATTTCTGTGGTTAATTTTTCATGGGTTAATTGTCAAACCACAAATGAGAACAGAACAGTACTGTACTGTACATAAACATTAAGCTCTGATTGGAACAGGTTTCTTAATTTTGAAAGTTTACATAATGGTGATTATCTTAAATTTTGTGATTTCATAATTTTTTGACTTTGTATTTCCAGGCAGAGTAGATTTGTTGAAGATATTGGGTGTTTTTGCACTTACAAATTAAACTCAATACAAACATTAGTGCAGATCCATAAAGTTCACTGATAGAATGTTTTTAAAAGCATTTTAAAATCGTAGGATTTGTTGAGATAAAGTCGGGTGTAAATGTAATTTATACAACTACTGTAAATATATAATATTAGAAAAGAAGGTATTGTCTAATAATTCATGCAATCCAGACCCCTAGCTTTGCTCTTTCACAGGGACGGCTTGCCCTGCCCCTCCGTGGCCCGCCCTGCCCCCTGGGTGTCTGCCCTTCCCCTAATGAGAACAAAATGTATTTTTTTATTTTATAGATTTTTTTTTGATTTTTTAAATTGAATAATCTTGATAAACCTCATAAATGAAATGCCTTACATAAATAAAGAATACAGAATGATAGCATAGTAAGAAATTGCCCTGTTTGGCTAATGACTGGTCCTTATCAGTCACAATAGCTTCATTCTGAGATGTATAATTATGCTTAAATCCTAGAGCTTCTTCACCAAGGGATTGAACCTTAATGGGGCCTCTGGACTCCACGCCAAAAAGATGCAGCCCTTCGCGTGTGCTTCAATGTGCCCCTCAACAAGTCTAGCACCCTGCCCTTTTTAAATCAAGCTAGGGGTCTGCAATCAATGAACTTGTCTTATAATTGCATTACTGAATATTATTGAAATGCTCTTGAGTTTAAATGTTCAAATGGTAAATACAGCAATATGCAAGATACAGTAGTGTGGTGAAAGTACTTGGAAATCTATGTCACTCAGGGAGAATTATGAGATAATGAACTTTGTTGTACTGTAGCTTAAAGTCTGTAAAAGTGTTAGAGGAATATGCGTGGGAATTTTAATATTTATAAATATAATAAGAGGAAAATTATAGAAACAAATTGGTGTGAAAACCATGTATCGTGATATCTTACTCCCTTTTGAAGTTACACTTTTACATTTTAAAATTTCACCAATCTTTGAAAATTGATTGCATCTTTCTAAATTATTGGAAACATTTTTTTGTTTTGATTACTGGGAAGGGTGCACCATGCAAATTGCAAGAACATACTGTACCGTACTTCATGGTCATCTGCACTCTGTTCATGTACTGTACCCTACACTCAGTAAATGAAATTAAAATGATTTCAGTTTTTAAAGAAATACAAAAGAAATTGTCTTGGATTTGCAAGTTCACACTGTAGTGTATACTAGCCTGTAGTGTATACTAGCCTGGTTATTTTTCAACATTGGCGAAATCTTTGAACTAGTGTTCCAACGATTACACTGTAATGGGTTCTGCCGATTACTGATCATATTTGGTCATAATTCGCCCGATCCGATCTGATTTCCGATCATTTGTAGTACTTATCGTGATTAACATGCCTTATGTGGGCAGTGCTAGTTAGCATTGATAATTAATTAAATCAAAGATAATTAATTTGATATGATGAGAATACATCTTAAAAAAAAATATATATATTTTTTTTCATCCACATGATAGTTTTACTTTTTCTTAGCTTTTTCATGTTTTAACATTTGAAAAAGAACAAAATAAATTGAAAAAATGATAAATAATAAAAAAAAACAGTTGCAATAATTGGATCGGCAGTCACTGATCCCGATTATGCTGCCAATCAGCCATAAGTTGCCCGATATGCTCGGCAAACCGATTATTGTTGGAACACTTAGTAATAACTCATAATTGGAATAAGATATCAGCAGTGTTGTTAAATTGTTTCTTTAATAGTCCTCTATCATACTGTATATATATGAAAATGAAACTTCACAGGAATATTAATGTACTGCAATCAGTGATATTAAATGAAATCATTTTTCTCTTTCAATAATTTTGATTCACTGTTTATCTTCATATCGCCAAAATAAAATATACATAAATTTCTGGTTGCCTAGTGACTGTTACGTAAAATTGTCTACACTAAAAACTTTATTTTGATTATAAATTTAATGCAATGTTCATTCAGGGAATGTATCCCAAGGTCGGACATTCAATTTAAGACATGTTTGCTTTATATCTTTTATGTTGTCCCATTAGTTTATAAAATGATATTTAATCTGCAACACACCCTGATATAATAAGCTTAAATGCCAATCAAAAGTGAAATAGGGCCTATATAAACTGGTATATAAACTGTTTTTCATATTGCACTTTGTCAAGTCTTTGAACAGGACAAAATTTAATTAGGCAATTGAAATGGAAAAAAAAATTCCTACCGAATCAAGATTGGTTCATTTGGTACCTACTGCAACGTAACGTATTCGATGTAATGCGCAAAATAGAATTGCCACACTTTTTAGGCCAGGAAAATTTTGAACAGGAAATTTTTGAAGAAGAAAATTGTCATTAGGCAATTAAAAATATAATAAAAATCCTACTGAATCAAGATTGGTTCATTTGGTACCAACTGCAACATACCATATTCGACGTAATGCGCAAAATAGAATTGCCCCATTTTTTAGGCATAAATTTTCTTCCTAATAAGTGCCCATGCTTCTTTTTGATCTAATGGCATTGAAATGTCCTCCAGTTTTATAGAAAAATGTTCGTTGTAAGTTTTATAAGTAGTTACTCTGTATATCTGTAATATTCCACAGTATGCAGACCGATGCACAAGTACTGTAGCTGCATGTCTGACAGTATTAATTGTATGAATTCACATCATACATTATCATGTATCTTGTCAGGAACCGTTCCTTCTCTTTTTTGAAACAAATATGAGAGGCAACGTCATTGAGCTCCGGAGAGAAAGAGATAGAATTTCCAACTTGAAGTGTCAGTAAGATCCTAGAGGGACCTCAGGTGATTTGGTGATGCATGCTTAAGAGTTACATGAATATACTTATCGGAGGCACCGCGGTAAATGTCATGACGTACATTTGGGAGAAATATGAATTTTGTACATTTAGTTAGGGTGAATCAAGCCATGAATTTCATCTTGCATAAGTTTTATATAGATATAGAGCAGATTTGATTTAATCTTTTTTGTTAGATGTTTCTTTTGAACTGGCTGGAAAATTGTGTGGGCTTCTGGTTTGCTGCTTTATTAAGTTGTGAGGAGCTTGTTTCAGCTCATGGAGGAGTTCCCCCCACTCCCCTCTCCCCTGTTGAATTATAAACTTGCTGCAGCTCACTACAAGTCTTACTGACATACATTTCTTATGACAATATTGAGAAATGTACTTTAGAATTAAAGTAATAATAATAAAGGGAAAAAATGATATCATGCAGAATCACACGAGAACCGGAAGAACAGTTATGGGTACCCTCCCACCCCATACAGCCCCCCAATTTTGTGAGAAATTATGTTATCAATCATTTCTTTGCATTGACCCCTAATAGCAGTCAAGAGAAATTTTGCAATGTAGTCCATTTTTTGCTTCCTGTAATTTCAGTTGTATACTTTTGAAACTTGGGCAGTTGTACCATCCAGTCATATTTGCTGTGGCAAATACCATTTGTGGTTGTTCATATGATTTACGTATACTGAACTATCCATTACTTCCGTCCTTTTTGACCACTGTACAAAAACCAGAATCTTGTTTTTACAATGGTTTATGGCAGGCCTGGCAATCAGTGGGTAACCCTATAGGTGTAACACAATCATTAAAGTGATTTTAATACTAGTTATTAGCCATATGAATCATATGTCATTGAAGTGACAAAACAATCAGGCTTTTGAGTAATATTCAATTAGCATACCTTATCTTTTATCATTTGTTGATTGTTGGGTCATCCTATGGTTTGTGTTTCATGAAAATATGCA
The DNA here is from genome assembly GCA_020152595.1 of Chiridota heheva. Taxonomy (NCBI): domain Eukaryota; kingdom Metazoa; phylum Echinodermata; class Holothuroidea; order Apodida; family Chiridotidae; genus Chiridota; species Chiridota heheva. Next base: position 410,370 of record JAIGNY010003865.1, read on the forward strand.
TTATCAGGTGTTGAAAGTCCCGCTGTTCTGAGAACAGTGCTTTTTAGCAAAAACAGTAAATTTTTAAATATAGTTGGTTTTTTCTCAAACATATAACATCAACATCCTGCATTATATTGTTTTCTGCTGATAAAACATGTTTTAAGAGTAAAATCCTTCATTACAAATATTTTTTTAAACTAAGAAAATTTTCTTTTCCAAGCAATTACCGCGCAATCGATCATAGATGGACAGCTGAAGCTAACAATAACATAACGTTAGGTTTTGATCTCAAGACCCATTTTACAAGCTGAAAAATTAACCACAAAATACACAGTGAAAATTCTTTTCTGGTGGTGATCAGTAGATTTACATGTAAACAGATTACCTGATGAATCAAATAAATTTGCACAAAAGAAAAAATATTGCAAAATAAAAAAAAAAAAAAAAGTTTCAGCAGAGCTGAAATTCTGCAGCTTCGCAAAGATTGCAGCCATTTTATAAGAGGACTGATAAATTGTAGTCCTGGGGTGATGGCGTAAGTTTTGAAATTGATTACGGTGAGGCGCCGAGGTATCACAGTATTCAAGGTTTTCACTGAAAGCCTAAAAGCCTTAGCGAGTATGGCAAAAGAGTTATGTAATGTCAAGTTTAAATGACATTTAAGGGAACTTTTCTGTTCTTTCTTAACTAAATTTACTTGCACTTTTTCCATAAAAATGATGATTTATACTGTAGAAATGCACTTTTTATGATTTGGAAAGCAAAATACCAGTGTCTATTTGGGCAATGGGGTCAATACATTTGCCATACTGGTTTTGAGAGTTTTTTACTTAACATTGTAAATTGAAGCAATTTTGGTGTACTTTAGAATCCAGTAATAAATGTGTGTATACAATACACGCACGTGTTTTTGGTGTGCACACATTTACTAAAATCCCTAAATGTTCACCGCCCTAAATGTATATCAGTATACGTTCCACGTGTAAAGCATTTTAGTATGTACTAACTATCTGGGGAACAGCTTCCCAGGGCATAGTTTTCTTCTCAATCTCAGGCTTACCATGGAGCTGTTAAAATAACAGCTCCCAGGACCCTGGGCTAAGCTTAATTGGGTTTTATTTACTAACACTGGATATGTCGAGGGATATTAATGCTTGCTTGAAAAGTGCTCCATATGTAAAAAATTACTAGAAACAATGATATGTGTGTGTGATAATTCTGAGAAATTAATGTGGGATGCAAGACCTCATTAAGATGAATTTTGTGTGTTACCCCATTTTTTTTTTTGTTGACAAAATATGAGTTCCCACCACGAGGTGTGGTCAAATTGACCACACCACGTATAACTTTCATAATTGGCCGGAATTACCAATTGACCCACACATTATATTTTATGCAAAACAGCTTATAACTTTTGTTAGAAGCATATTTTTATGTTCAAACATTCCCAATAATTCATTTTCTCCCCAATGCCTTTTTAAGTTTTGTTTTTTTGTTGGGAAAATATATTTTCCAGCATGTGGTATGGTCAAATTAATCCCCCTCCCCTCCACCCCTTTACGCCGTTTGCCGAAGACGTACAAAATTGTGCTATATATTTATAATTCATAAAGAATTTTTGATGTCTCAATCACATCCCTGATACTGTGTTTGCATGTGTTAAACGCAACTATCACTAGTTCCGTTATGTATTTACCCCGTACAAATGATACGATATGTGTTACAGTCTTACTTGGTTTAGAATTTTGACATGTGCACAGCAGCCTTATAACTATTATTTATTTCTTGTTTCTCTTACAGGTATATTATGACAAAAAAAATGTGTATATTAAGTCAAAATTAAACCAAGGAATTTAACTTTTTTATTGACGAAAATGTTGGAACAGTGAAATTTGATCTGAAACAGTGTTTTCTAAGAAAGCACTGTTCCGTGGAATCTTTTTTAAATTCTACCCCTGATTATTTGATCAGTGATTGAATGACAATGCACATTGTCCATGACTTTGGAATTGTAATGATGTACTGTATGATTCATTTGATCATTGAACTGTTTAAAAGACATTTCTATAAGAACCTGGTTTTAGCACTATTGGGTCCATTAGTTATTATTCTTTAAGAATTTCCTGATTTAACCACAATACCCGTGCAGTGCAGGATGGCAGTGCAATGAACTTCAGTTCAGTAAAAGCTACAAGTATACTCCCAGAATTAAAAGGAACAAGGACAAATTTTCTTAAATTTCAATACAGAATTAGTGACATGTATGAATTGTAAGTTGGATTACTGTAAAATCTGCTCAAAATCATGATTAATGCAAAGTGTAATTTTTGTAACCTATTGAATTATTTATGCCTGTAGTTTCAAGAATATACAAACAAAATTTGATGTCATCAGCAGAACAGCTCACCATCTTTTGTAATATCAACAATTTTTGGCCCTATACCATAGTATAGTATTTGGAAGCAAAGCAGCAGCAACTGACTTTCACAAGGAGTTATAGGCAGGAGGGTTTGGATTGGAACAAGGGAGACACAACCCCCCCTGCCCCCTCCCCACACACACACTTTTTCTTCTTCTTTTTTCTGAATGTATATCTCTTGTATGATGATGGTTTTTCCTCCCACTTTTGACTTTGCCCCCACTTTTGACTTTGCCCCCACTTTTGACTTTGCCCCCACTTTTGACTTTGCCCCCACTTTTGGTTGGCAAATCCTGTGTATATGCAAGAAGTACCCTTCCCCCTCCCCCTCCCCTCCCCTCCCCTTCCCCCCAAACAATATTGTATAACCACCATATGTTTAAAAACAAATCTAAACATTTTGATCAGCCATAATTTGAAAACTGAATAAGCCTGTTATCAAAGAATAAGTCTGTTATCAAAAAATAAGTCTTTTACCACTGGCCACTTAAAATGTAAAGATCTTTTTGCTATTATAACAATCAAAATGACATTTTTTGGGGCTTCTTATGGGGTGATTAACCCTTCTTAGCCTGTAATTTTGTTATGTTATGTTAACATATTATAGGAGCATTCAAACTCCCTGATAAGTGATAGTAGTACTTGATCTACAGTACTCCGCTGTACATTGTTATATGTACCATTTCAGGAAAACACTCATGAATAGATAATCTCTTGGATTTCCAGATTATCATTTTACCTACTGGGATGTCCATACACTGTTTGTAGGGGGTCAATTGTTGACTCTGCCAGCAAATGTTTGTCAGGGATTCCTTTGTATTTCATTTGATTAGTCAAGTGGGTATTACCATAGCTCCATGGTATTACATAGTTTGATTGTGCTATTATTCTGATGATTCAAAGGGAATGAATGTTGATTTGGTTTGGGTGACTGGATTAATGACAACCCTGTAGAATTTAAGTTGTTCCTGAAAAGAAAAAAAACAGTATTGTCTAGTTCAACAGATTTGTATTGAGTATTGCATAATCAGGGAGTTCCCTGCTGTAATGTACTGTACATGTTGTTGCATTTCAATATTTATGGTGTGTATTCACAGAATTCAAGCCCCAGTTGTTTACACAGTTGTTTGGTGTTTTTTTTTTTCCTTTCTGTGTTCAAGTATGGTGTTCATTTATACAATTTTGTATGAATGACTTGAGTAGAAAATATTAAGTTTCTTGATCATTGTCATAAAGTCGGGAGTTAGTGATGAGAGTATTTCATTTGAAAGTTTACAGTACAGGTCAGTAAGTCTTAAGACCTCTATGCCTCTAAAATCTGATAGAATTGGCATTTAAAGAGGAAATTTTGTGTCAAGAAAATTGCTTGACCCCCCCAGCTGGTAATTCTGTTACATACTAGTGATGTCACTTCCCCTGCGGTTGTTGATTGGCTTGTCAGCACATGTACAAATATTTAGACCAATCAAAAACGTTCAATTATATTGTATATTTCTGTTCACGTTTACATGGTAATTGGCTTTAAACATGGATTGTTATGCATACAGTACACACATTTTCATGCTGGTCTACTGTACATGTACATAGTAGATTGTTTACAGTGCAGAATACTACTGTACATGGGGTAATGCACTTGTCAATTGTGTGACTCACCCCTACACCCACGGACAAGGTAAGTCATTTTACCAAATTAGGTGGACAAAACATGTACATTGACACACCCCTCAGTCACTTAGGTGACTGACATTTTTTGTGAAATGACTTGCCCAAATCAATCACCTCTGTACAAAGTCAATGGGTCTGAAGTAAATTTACCCACCCCAGAGTCAAGTTGGTGACTGACAATTTGGTACAATGACGCAGATATGAGTCACTACTTCATATGTCAATGACTCACCTTTGACTGACATTGCCGGGGGAGCAGGGGTGAGTCATACAACTGACAAGTGCATGATATGAATGACCCACCCCAGAGTCACGCTGGTGACTGACAATTTGGTACAATGATGCAGATGTGATTCACTATGTCATATGTCAATGACTCACCTTTGACTGACATTGCCGGGGAAGCAGGGGTGAGTCGTACAACTGACAAGTGCATTATATGAATGTAGTGCTTATTGTACAAAGGGCATGCCAAAGAAAGATAAAACTTAAAAAAGTTCAGTTACGAAGTCCAGCGTCCAACTAGACAATTACCTAGTAAAATACAGTATGATATACAGTTCACTAAAAGAACACACCACATTCATTGTAGGTGAATGCCATTGACTGATTGGGCTTTGTTGGTTTGACTGGTTGAATTGTCATGGTTGAGAAACTTTGCCAGTGTATGTATAGTGAGCTATTTGTGAATGAATTCAACTCAGCTTTGTCTAGATGTAACCTTTGGCAGCAAAACTGTCTGTGAATAAATTATGAAGCTATGAGGACACAGTACATAAGATTTAACTAGAATTGAGTGTGTTTAGTCTTAAGTGTTTGATGTTATGTTATCTTAGTGCAGATTACTAAAGAATATTAGTTCAGTCAGTCAGGAAAGTCTATCTTGTACTGTATGAAAGAGGACTTCAAAAGAAACACACTTGTGAAGAAATCATTCAAAAATAGTATTCCATTAAGGAGATAGTTCAATTAAAAGTTTGTTATTATTTCTGTAGAAACTGACTGAATCAGACAATTTGTGATGTCATATCCTCAAATTCCTGCAGCCTTTATATATTTTATCATATTTTGTTCCGTCATTTTGTGGCTTAAAAACCATTGCATATGCCAAGAAAGTAGTAGAACATAATCTTGTAAAGGGTAATTATAATTTATTACCTGAAGAAAGTTTGTGGAAAAATAATTCAATTAGGAAAAAAGTTAAAAAAACAAACAAATACATTAACAATTGTTAAGAATGTGAGGATGAGGGCACCTGCTTTCTATAGTAGACTTACTACACCAGTCATTTCTTCACAGATAAGACAGAGCTTTAAACTTAATTATGTCCTTAATGGAATCAGATTTTGAAGGCTCTTCTTCAACATTTTGTTTCCTTTAAAGCCCTCATTCATATAAGACAACGATGATTAATAGGTGGCCCGCAGGCCAAATCTGGCCTGCCAGACAATCCAATCTGGCCCGCTAACAATAGTCATGTAATGCAATGTAAGATCAATCCAAAGAGATCGGTAAAAATTGCAAAATACCCGTTTATTTTGGGGGTTTTCTAGGCAGATCAGCTCACATCGTGGCTTATCAAATAAAATGTTATCTTTAGTTCCGCTATAAATTGGGCTTACTCATAGGAAGGGTGGATAGGAGAACCGCTGACATCCTTCTAATCGTGCACGCTTTCAACTTGTTTGTATTGTCACGAATTACTAAACACTTCTAGGTCTGGAATCTCAGGCTACTAGCCTTTCGTTCAGGAAACATAGGTATTCAGGGATTGTTTTGATGGGTTTTGTTTGTCACATGACACTGGTTTTGCCACACGATTGGCCCACGGCCTAAAGCTGTTGTGAAATGATGGCCCTTTAAAAAATGTAATTAAGAACCCTTGATACAAGATAAAATTTGCCTCAGACCACGAAACTTATATAAAAGTTAGTACTTAAAACAGCCCTTGCCATGAAAGCCTACAGTATATATTATGAACTACTGTACATCAATTGTTATTGACACATACAGGAAATGTGATTATGAATCCCTCTTTCTCTGAATCAAATTTATAGCTTTACCTTAGCTGTGAAGAAAATTTGATTATCACAAATCTTTCGAGTATTCATTTGGAGTTGCTGGTTTTAAGTGACAACATTAATACTGTAGCTACTGTAGTTTTGAATGATACAATTTTGGTTTTAGTCTAAAAACTGCATTTAGCGCACAATGTAATTAACAAGTGTTGCGAATATGTGAACGCTTTCAAAACTGGAAAAGCCAGCTTAAAAAAATTATAGTAACAGTAGACATCCAGTCCAACATAGGGGTGGGGTTGTGGATGGGAAAATGACAGTTTAGCACAAATGATTGATTTGATTTTCATGAAATTACTGTAGTACTTAATTTTTTGTTTCATATTGACACCAAAAAATACAACTTATTTGCATTACCTATGTTGATCACCTTTTTTCTTTTCAAATATTTTGGTCCTTTTCGCCAATTGCCAGAATAGTAAAACACATCCATCAATTTTAACCAAATTTTCATATTTTAAAGTGTTTAGAGAATTGCTGTAGACATTTGTACTTTTTCAACAATATTTAACATACAAAGTTTGTTTATTCCTACTCTGTACACACTTGTACTTTCCAACATAATTATGATAGAAAAGTTTTTATTTAGAATATCAAAAGGGGGCCAAATTGTGTAAAACAATTTGCTTTCGTTATACCAGGAATATACTACTTAAGCTAAAGTAACAAATCCCTGGTTAGACCTTCTCTTAACCCAAGAGTACTGTGCATGTTTCCAAATATCAGCACATTGTTACAGTAGGTGTACAGTATCTAATGCTTTGTCATTTATTCTCATTGTACACCAGTAAGCACCACATTAGTCAGGATTCCTGCTTGAAAAGAAAGTATAAACAAATATGTCAAATAGTTTCCCAACAATGGAAATCATTGCATTATGGATTGTTTAGTCTGTGCAGTAAATAGTTTCATGGACAGTGAGTCAGGTCACATCAAGGATTTGTTATTTAGAAAATTAATCCCTGGTCACTTTAAGTCCTAGCCACTTTGTAGTCCTAATAAGACATTTTTACATACAATACAGTGTGCACATTATATACAGGATGACTATAGCACATAGATGATATCTCTCTCATGGTTTACTGGGGACCAGAGGTACACCCTGACATTATTGTACAGGAAAATAGACATTATTGTACAGGAAAATAGACATTATTTTTCAGGAAAATAGACATGATTGTACAGGATAATAGGTGGATATGTCCATGGTATACATAGCTCCCCCTCAAAAAAAAAAAAAAAAAAAAAAAGTCAGAAGAAACCTCTGATATCTTTTTTGCTGGTAAGGGAATACCAAGTCTTAAACTAGTCTATACTAGTGTATGCTATTAAACTTTAATTGCACGATTTTAAGAGATTGTAAACAATTTTTGTTCCATATTTCGTCATACAATAAAAAAGAAACTAAAAATAGATCACAGGTTGCATCACAAGATTTGTTGTTATTTAATCTATATTCATGAGTTTAAAAGGGCAGTGGAAAAAAAACTTTTACAGTATTGGTAAAAAACCATCAAGACTTTTCTTCATGATCATTTTCTTCACCATTTTGTCATTCCTTTCATTGTCCCCTGTCACATAAGATGAACATACTTAAATGCTAAATATATCCTTAAAGCTTTACCCCTAATTTATTTCACGAAGAGAAGGATTCTCGCATCAGAGATGTTGAAAGCACTTTCAATCGGAGAGAAGATAGATCTACTTTATAAATGGTTATCACTTTCTATCTTGTTTCTTGCATTAAGAATATTGCAATTTATCTGATTGTAATGGAAAGAACCATCAAAGAGAGGTGCTGCTAAAGGAGGTAGGCAATAAATAGGTGTAATTTATTATTGCATTACCTAGACACTAATTAAACTGGGTAATCAATCAATCATTTTTTTTTCTCTGATAAAACAACTCACAAACTGGTGTTTTGGAATTAGGTGGCGTTTTAAAAGCAATGGATTACGGAGTAACAACTTTGGTGAACCATTTTTAAAGATTGTATCTTCGGAAATTAATTGTGTGTCTTATCTACATATCTTTAGAGTTGCACATTTAGAGATTGTAAATCAAAGTCAAATAGTCAAAATCATTTTAGAAATGCATAGTGGGGTTGGTTGTGGCTAAAAGAGAAACATTTTTCTTCTCACTTACATGTAGATTTGTTAATTGAAAATCTTAAAAGGACTGCGAGAGGTAAAAATGGGTTTAAAGGATTAGTTCAGTGGTCAAGCATGTACATTTTATATGAAAAAGGACTTCAAAAGAAACAAAATGGTGAAGAAAGCATTACAAAATCGTATTCCCTTAAGGAGTTATTTAAGTTTAAAGTTTGGTATCATTTCTGTAGAAACGACTGAAATCAGACTAGTTGTGATGTCACAGCCTCAGATACCTCAAAGTCTTTATGTATTTAAAAGAAAATCTAGTAATTTTTTCACTTTAAATTATCATTTTTCAAACTTTCTCAGGTGGTATATTATAAATACCCTTCCTAAATTCAGTTTTACTACTTTTTTGACATATCCCATGGTTTTTAAGCCACAAAATATGATAGAATACATAAAGTCTTTGCGGAATCTGAGGCTATGACATCACAACTAGTCTGATTTCAGTTGTTTTTACACAAATGATACCAAACTTTAAACGTAAATATCTCCGTAATGGAATAAGATTTTTTAATGCTTTCTCCACCATTTTTAGTTTCTTTTGAAGTCCTCTTTCATATAAGATGGACATGCTTGACCACTGAACTAATCCTTTAAGAATTTGCCACATAAATTTGAATTTGGCCAAGTTATATTACACTTAATGTACCTGACATCTTTTATATCTCCTATTGGAACCAGGGCATATTTCTTATTTTGAAAATTACTTAACAAAAATGGCAGACAATGTCAAGAATTTAGACATATTATAATGTATTGTGTATTGAAAGCTAATTCCATCAAGCCATTGTGCTCATAGAGCCGGTGCCTATTCCCGGTTTCCGTGGCGCAAGCGGATGGGAGTACACGACTCCCCCTGGACGGGATGCCAGTTTATCGCTTATTAACTCCCCAGCAGTGCTGGTACTGATTTTAACAGCTAAGTGGACTGAAGCAAGTAAAGTGTCTTGCTCAAGGACACATTGCAGCGTTCACGACTACGGGAATAGTTAAAGCATTGCTAATTAACACAACATTTGAGTACCAAACTATTAGCAAACAATTACTGTATGCTAAAGTGGTTAAATTTAATCATGATGTGAACACAATAACTCATTGTTTATCCAACCAGGGATTTGTTATTTCCCATATCCAACCCTGTTTGATCTGGTTTGATATCGCACTTTACAAAAACACTAATTCCAGAGTTGTTATTTCCCTTTTCCAACCCTGTTTGATATCATTTTACAAAAACAGTAATTCTGGAGTTAACAAATTTTTTCAAAACAATTTTACTCTGCTTTGTATCTGTCAACATTGCAGTTCTGTATTGCTGAGCCCATTTGATATTTGATCATGGAGGTACCACTTTAGAAAGTGGTACCTCCATGATTTGATGGTCTGTAAAAGTATTCTGTCGTGGCCCTTAGGACACGACAGGACTATGATTGTAAACTCCATGCTCAAAATCCGCCATCTTTTAATTGAGAACTAGACAATATGGACTTCAAATTAAGTGCTATTTATTGAAGGTTGTATTTTAATGGTTACTATGCTACAATCAATTTCAGCAATGCTAAGAAATTTGTGACTTTGTTTTTATTCGCAAAAGTCATGTAAACTGGCAACGGTGAGGAATGTAGACGAAAACTTCCAGTTCCAATCCAAAATTTTAATAGCCAGGTCTAAAAAGTGATATAAAGAATGGTATTATTTAGACATTTTTACTGTTTTAGAAACATAATAGAAAATATTTATTACACAAAATATTTTTTGAAGTCACAAAGAGATAGTGAAAGGGATAATATTATTCTAAATTCTAAATGAACGAGACTAGTCTCACCAGATGTAGTGATATAAACACCTCACTCAGTAGGCACTACATGCTAGGCAGTACTTGTATAGCAGCCAGGTAGTGGCTATAGCGTATAATATGGTCAGAATGTTGACTACACCGGATGTGGTTCTGAAACCCAAAGAGCCAAATTAACAGGTTAAAAAATTGTTAGCGTCCATCACGTACACACTGTAATTGAAGTTGCAACCTGTTAAATTCATTGTGGGTAGAATTAAATTCAGGAGAACCAAGTTGCAGATTGTCTTTGTTTATTGTATCTGTTCTATTTTATAATGAATAAATTAAAATCGACATAACTTTGTTCTGTTTTGTTAAGGGTCGTGTCTAGCTTTTTGTTTTTGAGGGGGTTGTTGGAAATTTTGTTCGATTTTGGCAACACTTATGAAAATTTCTCGAATTGACAGTGCTTTCCTGGAAAGTGAAGAATTTTCTTGGAAAGTGAAGAATTTTCCTGGAAATTCAAGAAAATTCCCAGAAATTGAAGAAGATTTCTCTAAAGAGATTCAAGCTCTTCGATTTTACAAAAATTAAGGACATTTTCCCCAAAATAAAGGAGATTTCCTGAAAATTGACAAAGATTTCCTTAAAATTCCTGAAGATGTGTTACAAGTTGAAGAATTGGTTTTTTAGGTTACTGGAATGGGGAAGGGGGCTATTATATTTTTTAAGGACTGCTTTCTTTATTACTGTCCATGCCAAAAAATTAAATGCCACGACAGCCCTTAAAGTGTGTTCTTGTAGATTCAGGCATCAGTGCTGATTGTTTTTACTGTAGGAAAGGTTCAAAGCACTTTCCTGTTGCTAATTAAGACAAATTTGAATAGCAAAATACATGTACAGTATATATACCGTTTTGATTAGCAGACAGTTTAATATGTGAAATTGGTTAAAGTTAAACATGATTTGGACTGCTTATTTCGAAATCATTGTTTTTCCAACCCTGTCTGATGTCACTTTTAAATATGCAAAAACACAAATCAGGAGTTGACTTCTCTAAAATGCCAACTCTCTTTTCAAACCTTCATTGTTTCCAAAACAGATCTACTCTGCTTTGTATCTGTCAACGTTGCAGTTTTGCTGAGATATTTTATGGTCTGTAATAATTATAGATTCAGTTTTAATTTCAACTTTTACATATAACTGATATAAAAACAGAACAGTTGAAACTGGTACTTAATTAAAATGGTACTTGAAAACCTTTTAAAGGGTTGATGAACTTGTCACCAGTATCCTTGTAACAGTTTGTACTTTTGAATATGAACCTGAATTGTATTTTGTGGTTTTTCCCCAAGATGGCAAGAGCCTCAACTTTATGTCTGGACAGACTCCAACCATGCTCCAACATCATAACCACCCCTTTGGAGTTAATGGTGATGACAATAGTTGCCCAGACTTTCCCTTTTATGTATAATTTTTTGGACCTTTGTATATTTTGCTAGGAGTATAAAAATATACAATTTTGAGCAGTATCTTTCCTGCCATAAGGAAAGGAAATATATAATTCTTTGGATTGAGTACTATCACACCTTTTAGTCATGGGTCAACTTTTAAAATGTCTGTTTTGAGTCCATATTTCTGCATTGCTGTTATGTAAAGGAAATGGAGCAAACTATTTTAATATATAACTTTATATAGGAGAGGTGCTGTGGCTTAGTGGTTAAGGAGTCATGCTCGTATTCGAAGAGGTATGCTGCATGGTGTCCTTGAGCAAGACACTTGGTTCAGTCTACTCAGCTGTAAAATGAGTACCAGCACTGCTGGGGAGTTAATCTGCGATGGACTGGCACAGGGAAAGTCATATACTCTCGTACGCTTGTCTGTATTTATTATTATTATCATTATTATTATTGGGACAGTGCTTTTAAATACCAGCATTTAATACTTACTCTACCAGCACTTTTTGGAAACTGTGCTCGGGAGGCGGAACCAAAGATGGGGCACCTAAAACGGTGATAATATCACCACGTGGTAGAGTAAGGGTTAATCAGGGGCTGATTATTGAAGGGTCCTCTGTCTTCCAAGCAGCAGAGTCGGGCCTGTTCCGCTTCAATGACCCGCTGGGCCACCCACCGGGATCATGCTGCATATATTTTCGAGTTGACGCATTTGTCGCAGGTTGATTAACCCTTACTCTACCAGCACTTTTTGGAAAATGCGCTCGGGAGGCGGAGCCAAAGATGGGGCACCTAAAACGGCGATAATATTGCTGCATGGTAGAGTAAGGATTAATTACCTTCAATGCAAATTCTGTAAATACAGTAGAACATACTTCTTATATAGTGCATTTCATATTATACTGTACACTACAAGAAATTGTTAATGAGTTAAGTAGTTTTCTTGCCTAAAAATGATTTTAGATTAGATTATCAGGAAGTGACATTACACAAAAGTTTAAAATGTGTACTAAACCAATAAATGAGGTGTCTTTCTGGTGGAATTTTCAAACATTCACTGACCTGTTTTGCCTCCCAAAGTGATAAGATATTATTGTTGATGAAGCTCAGATAACTATTTGGTAAAAACAAATTGGTGTGAGAGAAGTTTTGTAATTCCCCACAAGGGTCAAAAACCTTTGCAGAATATTTGTGGAAAATTGCACCCTCACTTTTGGATGTAGTGCCCCTTAATACAACTTTGGATAGATTTTAATTTGATACCAATCTAGACAAGGTAGGATGATAAATGGTTCGTCCTTAAAATGTTCCTCCCGATTCTATTTTTGTCATGTTGTAAACTAAATTGCACATCCATGAGCTCAACATTACTGTGCCTCAATTCCTCCAAACGTCTATTCCTCTTGGGATGGAATCATTGGCATAAAATTGATTAAAACCTTTGTATCTCGCTGGCCCACACTTACATATATCATTACCATAATGAATAATGGCTCTTCGGCTGGTTTATCATCTAGTAATGCTTTCATTTGTCTGACACTGTTTTGGTAAGCAATCTCACATGATTTATTTTACAATCTTTTTGTAGGCACCAAATTTTTTTATACGTTGTATCTATCTTGTTTTTTATAGAGTAACGAAAAATAATAAGGTTCAGTGATACAGTACATGCAGGATTATGCAGTTTGATGCAGAGCGATAGAGAAAACATTGAAATTTGCAACGGTAGCTTTCAATTTTCATGAAAGATTATCGGAAAAAATATTGGGACTGTCTTTTAGCGTGTTTGCACAGTTGTTGTAGTTTATTTACATGTTGAACCATACACAAACATCGCAAATGTCTTAGTGCCATTTCATGAACTCAATTCTGATTCAAAAACAAATAATTAAAATGGAATAGGTAAATTTTTCGTCACCAAAGTGTCTATTCTGTATTTCATATACAGTAGCATAAAAGGAATTTAGGAAAAGAAATTCAACTTAAAGGAATATTCCCATGGATTTTCATTTTTTCATATATGATAGAGGAAATTTATAGAAACAAAGTGGTGAAAAAACTATGTTAATATTTTATTCTGTTTAGAAATTAAAACAATTAAAAAGTAGAAAAATGCTCTTAAAAACACCTCGTATAGTATGTCCTTCAGCTTGGTGATGTCATCAAGGCAATTCCAGCACAGTTGTGTATTTCTTATAAATTTAATCACACTTTTTTTACATTATCGAACAGCATTTTTGATTCATTATATAGAGAGGGTAGAATATATAATTTACAGGAAAACATTTTTTTGTCTTGATGTTCATCACATTTTCAATGAGAAAAAAAAATCCAAATCATTTTTAAAGAAATACAAAAAGACATTTTGTTGAAATTGTCTCTGTAACATCACAGATGTTGCCAATCAGTCACTTTTTCCCAAATTCAAAAATACTTTAAAATTTCATAACTTCTAAACAAAAAAAGATATTTTTTTTCACTACTTTGTTTCTACAAAATTTCTCTTATCCTATATGGAAAAAAAAATCTATGGGAATATTCCTTTAATTAAAGCCCCAAAACAAACACTTATGGTAGCTTACTGATCAATACCTGTACAGTTTACACTCTGTAACCATTCTGCTGTGAGGAATTATGCTATCATCTTACTATTACACATGTCACACCAAATCCAACATTCCTATGATGAATATCACATTTAAGAGTATTTATGATGAGCGATGTACACTGTAAGGCATTTTATCCTTCATTCCTTGCAATCAGCGTGCTAATAAATTGTGTTCAATGTAAATTGCATAATCCTTCCCATCAAGAGGGTGAATGATGAAGCATCATGTTTGCATCTTTGATGAATGCAGGATGGATTTGTCTCCTGTCTGTGAAGGAGAGTGTTGAATAATGCACAGTAAGTAATAGATGTATTACAGTTTAAAAATTGCTACAACAATCATTTTAATTAAAATCAATACAGTAGACATTACAATGTGTTTGTGTATGTGTGTGTGTGTGGGAGGGAGGGGGGGTATGGGATCTTAATTAACATTGCATGACAGCTGATTTGTCTGATTGACGTGACTGGTTTATAGGAGTGATTTTAATAATGTTTGTAGAATTAAAGGATTTAATAACTGCATGTAGTGCAGTACAGTTTATGTTTAAAGAAATATTCCCGTTTTTTTTCTTCTCATAACCTTTCACAAAAAAGAGAAATTTTTTAGAAACAATTTAGTACAAAAATCATGTTGATATGTTATTCCTACAAGGAGATATTCACATTTTAAGGTTCACAAAAAATGCCAATGAACGAACAGGAAAATGCTCTGACATCACAGCAACACATTCTCCCACAAAGTTGATGTATTTCATTAAAATCTATTATCCTTTTTTATTAGTAAAACATACTAGAAATACAAATTAATGAAAATTAGGTACACTGTCAAATATGTCCTAACTTAATCCTAACCTAAAATTGTTTCTAATCATACAGAAACAACCAATTAGCGTTCAAAGAAATACGGAAACATTTGCAATGGATTTGCCTCTATAACATCAAACACGAATTCATCATACTGTACAAAAATTTTAAAGCGCAACTAAGAAATGTTTAAAAATCCATATCTCCTGAATGGAATATGATACCAACCTGATTTTTGTACCAAATTGGCTCTAAAAGTATGCTCTTTCAATTAAAATTTTACAAAAAACCATGAGAATATTCCAAAAAAACATGGGAATATCACAAAAAAACATGGGAATATTACAAAAAAAACCATGGGAATATTACAAAAGACCATAAGCATATTACAAAAAACCGTGGGAATTTTACAAAAAACCATGGAATATTACAAAAAAATGTGGAAATATTACAAAAAAATGTGGGAATATTACACGAAATTGTGGGAATATTACAAAAAATTGTAGGAATATTACAAAAAAGCATGGGAATTTTCCTGTAAACAATTTTATAGTGATAGTTAGAAAATGATGGATTTTGTGAAAACAACAAGTTTGTCATTGATTGGATCGTTTCGCAAGTTTGTAACCCACTGAATACCAATCAAATACACTGTTGGAAATGAGTGACTTTACCTTCTTTTACTGTGATGATTGTAAACCATAGAATGTAGAAAGGCTTACCAAATTTACAGTATGCTGTTGGAAATGACTGACTTTACCTTTCACTGTGATAATTGGAACCCATAGAATGTAAAAAGGAACACCAAATACACAGTATACAGTTGGAAATGACTGCTTATTACAACAAAGATTAGTCATAAGAGCACCGTTGCCACTGCAATGATGAAAATGAGAAAAAATGATTAATGAGGGTATAGTTTGGAGTGATTAGCCAAATGACATGTGGTGCACACCCATCAATAAAGTGTAAAAATAAGATTATAATGGTAGAGTAGGTGGGGCAGGTGTTGATAAGGCTGAATGATTATCCGTGTGAAAAATGAAACAGATTGTTGGTACACTGCAAAAGTTACAGTATAATCTGATTAGTTTTTTCTATTGTACTGTTCATCTTCAACAATATGAACGAGATTTAAGATATGATCAATACTGTACATGAACAAGGGGAATATGGTATGCCAGATGTATCAATTAAAGCTTATATAGGCAGCGAGATGTAATTGTATTCTTTTTAAAGTTATATTTTGATACAGTAGTTGTATATTATTATTTGCTTTGTATCAAAGTTTGTTACTCGGTACCCCTTTTATAAAGTTCTATTCACGAACACTTAAGAAGTCATGTTGTTACAGTATAAGCATTTATAGGTAGAATAGCTACAAATTAATTGAAATAGTACAAATAAATAAAAAGGATTTTAAGACTTAAAAAAAGTGTTATAAATCCTCTTTAATTTCACCAATACTTTAATACTGAAAGCAGATCTTTGCCATCTACAGTAATTGGAGTGCCTGTGTTTTGCAGCATTGTCACTACATTTGTTGCAAAGACCTGGATTGAAATTAATCCTGTACTTTAAACCTTTTGGTTTCCTTACTTTCTAAAAGTACCTTGTACAGATGTGGGAGTGGCCCTGAAGTGAACTTGGGATTTAAAGGGTCAAATGTATAAGAGAGTGAAATTTATTGAGATTGACAGCTGTCTAGAGCAAAAAGGATGTTTCATACAACAGCTTCTGTTTGATGCAAGAAACTTGCCAGTATTTCGCCATCACTCTTTCCTCTTATAGTGAGGAATGTAGGAAAACATAATTTTGAGAACATTTATGTCACTTGTCATTTGTGATTCTGAAGGGTAAAGTAGTACACTTACACCTTGTTGAAGAGAGCAAAAAATAAACGTTTTGAAAAATTATGAAAATGTATATCACTTCTCTTTTATGTTTGAAAGATATTCAAGAGTTTGCGGAATTGATATACAAGGGTAATAAAAATTGACATTCGTCAGTACGTGAAAAAATGGATGATATGTATCTCTGTGTCTAATTCCAATATCTGCATATTATGGTGGATGAAAACAAAAGCTTGTTTGAGGTGCAGAAAAGATGTTTTTTTTATGTCAAATTATGGCAAACTTGATCATATTGTGCGGAGCAGAATGTTCTTGTGCTCCAAATGCAATCTTAATGTCACAAAGTCCTGTGTATATGTGCATGTAGTTCAGGGGCCAATTCAGAGGGTATGTTTGTTTGTACAGTAGGAGAGGGTGCAATATGGGGGCTTAGCACAGGGGAGGGGGAGGGGGCAACAGGCGAGATTGTTTCATCAGAAATGATTGAGAACTTACAGTAAGAATAGGGCTCATAATTATTTTTTTAATGACAACATTTTTATAATTTGACTGTTCACAATACGACATGAAGGGCGTTATTGATCAGTCAGACCCCTAGCTTTGCTCTTTCACTTGGTGGGCCCTTGCTGCCCACCTGGGGGTCCACCTTGTCCCTCAGAAAAATGTCAATTTATTTATTTTTCTAAGATTTTTCATTTTTTATAACTTAATAATCTGAATTAACCTTGTAAATGAAATACCTACTAGTACATGGATACAGAGCACAGAATGATAGCATAGTAAGCATTTGTCCTGTTTGGCTAATGAAAATCAAAATAGCTTCATTTTGATGTATGATTATAGCTAAAATCCCAGAGCTTCTTCACCTGGGGCTTGATGAGCCTTTAGCCCCTGGACTCCATGCGAAAAGACGCAGTGCTTTGTGCATGCATGAATGTGCCCCTGGACAAGTCAAGCACCCTGCCTCTTTTTAAATCAAGCTAGGGGTCTGCGTGATCTGACCCAGTAGTTTCAAATGTAGTTTAGTTTAAAATTGTTTTTTCTTTAAAATTTGCATACTCAGTAGAATGTCATTGTCTTAGTTTGTCATTTAATGTATTGTACAGTAGTATTGACGATGTACTGTTTACTCTGAACACCCCTTTAATCCATTTTATGACATTATTGATGCATCATGAGCACTGCTGTTACTTGGAAGTAATGTAAAGCCAACAACTTCCTGTAAAATATTACTGACAACTGTGATTGAACTCAGTCAGTTTAGAAGTGTTGTCAGTCTAGCTACCGCCAGATGGAAATGTTTATGTTTGATAAATTTTGAGTCAAAACCATCAGATTGACCTAAATTGTTTATTGATGCTATTTAATATTCAATTGGTACCAAAGATGGTTTGGGTGTGACCTGATGGGGGAAGCCGTGTGACACATCCTTAAAATAATCAGGTTTCTCTTGTGCTTTTTGAGTGAAAGAAGTATTCTTCATTTTTCACCGATTTTTGGTTCTGATGCGATCAGCATCAGGAACCTATGCAGCCATGATGGCGTGTGTATAATGTATGTATGTATGTATGTATGTGCTTGTATGTATGTATGTATGTGTGTGTGTGTGTGTGACGCTAGCTCGTAAACAACGATATCTCAAGAACCATACACCAAATTCATGTCATATGTGGTACACAGATAGCCCCTGGTCTGTAGATGTGTCCAATTGTTTTGGTGTTGATGTCGTGCATATTAATGAGTATGCAAGCATAATCTTACAATTTTAGAGTGTTCATATTTGAACAGCCACATGTCTGGTTTGTTTCATATGTAGTGCAATTATGTTGTTAACTAGTGTCTTCATTCATGCTCATGTACAAAAATGTTGAATATCATTAATATGCGTAGTGGGCGGGCTTAATGTGATGTTGAAAAGAGCTGGTAAACACAGTATCTCAAGAACCATACATGGGATTTCGTGCATTTGTGGTACACAAATAGCCAATGGTCTGGAGATGTGCCATATTGTTTTGGTGTTGATGTCATTAATATTAATGAGTAGGCGGAGTTTGATATTAAAATCTTAAAATGTCCATATTCTAATAAGCATATGTCTGTTTTGATTTATATTTAGTGTAATTATGTTGTTAGCTAGTGTCTACATGTTCATAATACAAAAATGTTGAATTGCATTTATATGATTTTGTTAAAAAGAACTTGTAAACACAGTATCTCAAGGAACTACTGTACACTTGGGATTCAATTCATATGTGGTACACAAATAGCCCATGGTTCACTGATGTGCCCTTTTGTTTTTGGTGGTGATGTGATACATATTAATGAGTAGGCAGGGCTTCATGTTAACAATTTGAAAATGCTCATATTTTAAGAACCGCATATCTGTTGTGTTTTATATTGGGTGTAATTATGTTGTTAGCTAGTGTCTACACGTTTATGGTATAAAATGGTTGAATTTCATTGGTATGCATTGTGCGAGGGACCTAACATGATTTTGTTGAACAGAGCAACACGATATCTCAATGGAGTTTAGTTCATATGTGGTACACAAATAAGCCATGGTCAGCAGATGTTCCCTATTGTTTTTGATGGTAATGTCATGCATATCAATGAGTAGGTGGCTCAATGTTAAAATCTGAAAATGCTCATATTTTAACAACTGCATGTCTTGTTTTGTTTCATATCTGAAATAATTATTTTGTTAGCTAGTGTATATTTTGGGATAAAATGGTTGAATTGAATTAAGTGTGAAATTCTATTCTTGTGAGAACTAAGTTACTTGGTTGCTATTGTAATGTTGAGCTCATTGTGTTATAACATTTATTATTGAGTTCAAACTTATATCCATATTCTGCGTCAGAACTTCAAAACCTTTGGTTTTCTGGTTTATTTTAAATTTGTTTCTGATAAATGTAATTTATTGCATATTCCCAATAGCTGAGCTTAGCTTCACTATCAGCAAACACACACCTGATGTTCAGCGCTTGAAAGTAAACCATGTACATTTTAACGGATGACAGTTCTGCATCATGTGAAGCACTATGATTTTAACAACCGTATTTCTTCATTTGATAGGAAAAGTGCCCTTTATTGAATTAATCAAGCACTGTATGCCCGCATTTCTAGGGCATGATGCTTTTTATAGATCAAGATATGCATTTAAAACAGGTCTGAAAAAGCTTCCGAAAATTTTCAATCATTAAGAGAGCAAGGTTATGCTGTGTGCATCTTATAGAAAGGTTTGACCAGCATTTCAATGGAGGTGTGTTTTCAAGGATAATTACTACATGTGAAGATTTCAAGTTGTGACCATGACATGAAATTGAATGGTGAATTCCATATGATTAAATTGCTTGTAGTTGTGAAAGCACACAATTTACTTAGTAGGGTGGGAGAAGTTATAGAAGTATAAAAAAAAACACTTTCTCATCCCATATGTGATTTTATAAAGTGCAAGAAATCTGTTTTATATTTTCATACCCCTGTAATTAATTTTAAATAAAACTACTTCCTATAACAAAAAGGAAGAAAAAGGCTGGAAAATGATTCTTGGCTCAATTTGTTTTGTGGGAGCCATGGAAACCACACACAATAGATATGAAAGTAAACCTACCTGTACATGTACGTTGCTATTTAATCAAATCCTCCGTACCTGCTTTATTATAAAAAAAATCATAAAACGATTTTAATGAGGGTAAGTCGTTCATTATTGTTGGAACTGGGAATTTACTGTAAAAGGTTTGTACTGTACAGTACTGTACAGTTACAGTACACAGTATCTCGTTTGCAATTTCCTCTTAAACGGCGGTTATATATTAATTTATTATAAGTAATTATCTTCAAAGAGTGCCTGTTCAAGCTTGATGAAATTTTTTGTAGGTTTCTGCTTATCTGAGTAAATTTAGGCAAGTCCTGTGACTCGTGTCTTTCAATTAAGACTCGTGTCTTTTAATTGAGACTCGTGTCTTTCAATTATTGAGACTCATGTCTTTCAATTGAGACTCGTGTCTTTCAATTATTGAGACTCGTGTCTTCCAATTGAGGTGAAGAAAGTTCTAAATTTCCCATGCTTGTAATATGTATCCAGAAATTTCCCATGATATCAAAATTTGAAATCATATTTTACTCCCTTGGAAGTTTGCATTTTTTCTATGAGCTTCCATATATTAAGAGGAGTGGCAAAGCATTCAAAAACAGAGGAGGGGGGGGGGGGACACATGGCAAACACAATTATACAGTATTGTACTGATACAGTGGCTGTAGGAATGGCATACTGTATGTTTACAATTGACTAAAAAATAGGCCATTGTCAAGAAAGAAGAAAACATACATTTCAAATTTCATAAATATTCAATATGATATGATCATGATATACTGTATCAACCATTTGTACATGATATATTAAAATACACGCTATTCCAGCAAGGAGAATTGTCGATTTTTCAACTGAATTTGACACTTGTCAAGTTTTGATACATTGTAATGATGTGACGGCCTAATTGTAGCATGGTTGTGCATTGATATCTAGTTTATGAACTCTTCATGTCTGGAGAGATTTACCTGAGGATGATAAGATCTTAGGTCAGCCAACTTATCTGTCTAAGGCCGGTTTCTCACTTATCTGCACATCATGATCCCAAGTGATAACTTTGCTCGGTTGAGTGTAGAAGAAACGAGACGGCATGTGTTCTCACATGAGTGCAAGCCCACGATCAGATCTCCCACTGCTTGGGGATCTGAGTGTGGAGCATGAAGTTAACCTGAAATTAAAAAGTGGATCTTTGGACAACTGGCAAATAAAAAGTGGAGCATGCGAAATAAACAAGTTATAACATGATATTGCATAAATAATGTGATTGCAGAGCACACTCACTGATCTGCATATACACACATGGTTTCTGAGAATTTTATCGGTGGATCTGATCTCCTCCTCCAAATCATGATCCTAAGACGGTACTATCCTCGACTAGCATCAAGCGACTGTGATCAAATCTGGGGAGGGTAATTCTCATAGCAAAAAAATTGCAGATCTGATTGCCTGCAGTGGATTTAATCGTGAGCTCATACTTGAGTGAGAACACAATTCTAAGCTGGCAAGCTGTAGGACTATATGCTGTGATTACTCACCTGGTAATTGGATAGTGGTCAGCGATAACAGCCTCAGGAGATATAAAGGCATTTGCATTACAAGTGCCAGTAATATGAAAGATTAATTAAGTAGTAAACGGCATTGAGGTTTTATCGCTCTTGATCAGCTGTGGGTATTCCAAGCTCTCTCACACTTGGTTTTGAAGTTGCTATGTGAAATATGATACAGTATGTAAAGTTGCAAAGTAGAGGCTACAATAGAGTACTGCATGCGTTAAAAAAAACTAAAAAACTATAAAAAAAAAACTCAGTTGAAGCACAAGTTACAATGCTATGAATATATCACAGTACATCCAGTGGAGTAGCCAAAGGGTGGGCAGAGGGGGCATTGCGTCACCAATATTCCTTAATAATCCATTTGTATTGGTTCAAAATTAGTACCGTTCGTTGGCAGGGGCCATATTTTGTATCCTGTTGGTTTATTTTTGCTTTGATTTGCTTTGTACCATTGACTAGAACTTTTAAGTGTAAATCTTTAATTGTTTAATGGCAGCTCATTTTATAAAGAATAAATACAATTCATCACAGGATTTTCATGTTCTTAGTAGATTAATTTGGCACATTTGACTCATGGCTGTCACAGTGCCATTAAACATCAACAAACCAATCCTTAATAGGAATCTGGTTTGATATATAAAATTTCTCTCTATTGTTTCAATGCTGAGTTAAAACAAGGTTGTTTCTTGAATAGATACCACACATGTGCAACACCTGTAGCAACCTGACCTGCACTGTCAGGAGTCTTAAGGCCAGGGGTGAAATATTTGAACTTGTGGGAATGTTTACTGATTCCCCATGAGCGACTATTCTGACCTTTTGTCATCCTGTCATACACCCATTGAAGGTGCATGCCATGTCACAGAAAAGCTGACAGGTGCCTTGCTGAGATACAATTTCTTCAGATTAAAGTAATCGTGAAAAGTAACTTTATGTGAAGGAATACTTGAATACTGTAGGTCCCTGGTCAAACCTTGGTATATTTCATATTCACAAATAGAAAATCTAGCTATGCATTAAACTTTTTACTGTATGACAAACATTAAAATTCTTTTACAGGAGAAAGATTATTAAAGGCCATTGTAATGTTGTGATAAAAGAATTCAATACAAGCCAATGTTTCTGATTGGTCAAAAAAATTACACAATCAGTGACAAGCCAATCAATTACCACCGCTGAAGTGACGTTGTAGTTTGTATCCTTGATGGGTCAATGAAATTCAAGACAGATTCCCTCATGACGGTTTTGAGTATTGATGTTTAACCAAGCACTCTATATTATTTACCAAGATCTCCAACGTTCCAACTATGCTTACACCAAGGTGACCAGCCTCAATTCCAGTCACATCTCTCTACTATGAGCCCAAATAATGAACTTTTTTGTTTGTGTATAATAATTACGATGATTATATTTCATAGTATGCATGTATGAAAATCCATTCTCACAACTATCTGGAGAAATGTTGACAACGGAAGTACCGGTAATGATGAAAGCAGTTATTTTAATGTTCTCATAAATTTGCAATTAAGTTCGGCGAAATTAGAACTACAAATTGCATTCTTCTGAGGTAACTGAAGAACACTTGACAAATGTTGTACTTCAGTGAACTTATTTTTAGGATTGTCAGGGATTTCTTGGGAAAGCAAAAAAAAAGAAAGAAAAAGGTCACATGAATAACATAAAAGGCATGCAGGAAATGTACCTCATATCTCAGAGGAAATTAATTGATTAAAAAATGAGGCCTGTCCTGTGAAGAATTATGGAGGTGATTTGTCAAAAAAAGAAATTTGGAAAGTGGCTTTTAATCAAATGATTTTACTTGAGTAGTTTTCAAATGTTTTGATGAAAATTTATTAGTGAAGATGGGCATTGCCTCCTTTCTATTTCTTTCAGTATGTCAGTTTGGTTGTCTACACCTTGAATTTTTACTGAAAAACTGGTGGAGCTTAGATTCAAGTCAGGCAGGGGTGGTGTTGGGAAGGTGATGGTGGGGGATATGAATGATTCGGGAGAGCCAAGTGAAAGAGAATACAAACTTTGTATCATTATTTTCAAACTGTCATCTTTTTAAAGAGAGAACAAAGAATGAAGGGGACAAAAAGAAAAGTGAAAAGATGATACAATTTTGGTGCCTCAACGGTTGACAATTGATCACAAAAAGTGTAAGAAACACCCTTCCCCCTCCCCCTCCCCCCAACATGCCTTAAGCTTTCAAGGTATTTGTGCAAGGAAGTATATTGGGCAGGCAGCAACATATGGGGAGAGGTGTACATTCCTCCAGCCCCACCTGATAGTTAGGTTTGTCATTGAGTGTGAAGTTTAATGCATTGGTAACTGAAGAAGCTACAGTACAGTACATGGTTTTCAAGATGCAGACAGTTCTTTTTTAAGGATAACTATCAGAATTTCTGATGATGATTATAAGAATTCTGCTATGACAGAGAATTTACTTCTTTAATCATGTTTTTCTATCATTTTCTTGTGAAGACAAAGAGTCATTTATGTGTTGTTTATGGTTATGATTCTTTCCTTTACCCATTGTTTATTTTTAGAAAGTTGGTTTTTTTGCTGATTTTGCAGATTTTTGATTATATTTATCTGCCTACTTTCAATTTCCTGTATATTTTTTATTCAGAAAAGTTTTGGATGAATTTTTTTTTTTTACTTTAATTTCAATTATATTGATTTTGAAAATTGTCACTTTGATTTAAAAAAAGTTTATTGCCATATTTTGGAACGTTAAATTTTTAAATATTGATGTTATTGACATACTGTAGCTGTGATGCATGAGCATGTAGACATTGTTATAAACATTGTTTTAAAGTGCTTTTGTCTTTCAGCTCTATTTCAATGAAGTACAAGATCATGAATGTGGCTATGTGACACCTCCCATTAATGTTGGTTGGTCATTTTAGCAAAAGTTGATCAAATCACTTCTCTCTTCCAAAGAGTTTGGGAAAATTGGTCCAAATCTTTGTAAAATTAAAACATTTGATGATGGTATTTTTTTATTTCAGAACTTTAATTTAATTGTGGTGTTTGAATGGTCACCTGTACATGCTGCCCAAGTAAAAACTGTTCAGCCATATTTTCGCTTTAGTTTTGAGTTTGATCATATTTCCTTTACTATTATATCTAAATTTGAAATATTGTTGTAATGAGAGTAAAATTGTGTTGTTTTATATTTTTGAAAAGCTGATGTATTAATTTTGATGCGCTATTGAGGTATAGAGACCAGGCTGACAGCTGTATATGTTCACAGCAGAAATTTAAAAGTCTTTCCAACTACAAGGAGGGTCAAAGTACCCTCTTGTGCATCCTGATGAATTCAAGGGCTACTTGTATATTTGTATACAGTCTGTACTTTTTTTCTCCATCTTATGTGAAAGAGGTCTTCAAAAGAAACAAAATAGTGAGGGACTTTGAAAGAACTGTTGTATAGTGATGAATGACCACTGCTGTATAGTGATGAATGACCACTGCTGTATAGTGATGATTGACTACTGCTGTATAGTGACGGATGACCACTGCTGTATAGTGATGAATGACCACTGCTGGATAGTGATGAATGACCACTGCTGGATAGTGATGAATGACCACTGCTGTATAGTGATGAATGACCACTGCTGTATAGTGATGAATGACCACTGCTGTATAGTGATGAATGACCACTGCTGTATAGTGATGAATGACCTCTGCTGTATAGTGATGAATGACCACTGCTGTATAGTGATGAATGGCCACTGCTGTATAGCGATGAATGACCACTGCTGTATAGTGATGAATGACCACTGCCGTATAGTGATGAATGACCACTGCTGTATAGTGATGAATGACCACTGCTGTATAGCGTTGAATGACCACTGCTGTATAGCGATGAATGACCACTGCTGTATAGTGATGAATGACCACTGCTGTATAGTGATGAATGACCACTGCTGTATAATGATGAATGACCACTGCTGTATAGTGATGAATGACCACTGTTGTATAGTGATGAATGGCCACTGCTGTATAGTGATGAATGACTACTGCTGTATAGCGATGAATGACCACTGCTGTATAGCGATGAATGACCACTGCTGTATAGCGATGAATGACCACTGCCGTATAGTGATGAATGGCCACTGCCGTATAGTGATGAATGACCACTGCTGTATAGCGATGAATGACCACTGCTGTATTGTGATGAATGACCACTGCTGTATAGTGATGAATGGCCGCTGCTGTATAGTGATGAATGGCCACTGCTGTATAGTGATGAATGGCCGCTGCTGTATAGTGATGAATGACCACTGCTGTATAGTGATGAATGACCACTGCTGTATAGTGATGAATGACCACTGCTGTATAGCGATAAATGACCACTGCTGTATAGTGATTATAATTCTCAGCCATTTAGAAATTAAGAATAATAGCAATGAGAGCAATTTTTTTGTTCTATGACCCCTTCCCCAATCCAAAATCTGGCTACACCCCTGAGACTTTGTTGATAATTGAAAAATATCATTTTGCCAAATAAAACAGATTGCAATGATGAAGATATATAATATAATATATGTTATTATATTATATGTTATTATTATATAGCTGCATCATAGAGAAATATATACAAAGAGCAACAGGTTTAAAAATAAATGATACAGAACAAAAAGGACTAAGAGATAGTGACCATTACACAATGACCTTTCACATGGACTTGAAAATAATGAACCCTCAGGTTAATAAAAGACGGACAATACCCAATTTAAGAACACATTAGTAAATTGAAATAAACGATGAATGATTGCTTCGTAATTCATTTACAAGCGGAGCTGAGTAGGAATGCAGGAAATGATATTAGAACAATTGAAAATGCATACCTTGCATACCTTGTCTCTAAAGCATTGTACAATTGTTGTAAAGGAAAAGATGTTAAAGAAAATGCACAATTGAAAGTTTTTGAACTTATAGATGAAATTAATGAGAAGATACAATGTATATTAGTTATTGTCATTGTTTCAAGGTATTCATGGTTTCCCATTACTGAATTTGGTGTATCACAAAAAAATAAAACTACTATACATGTAGATTGATTTCTGTAGATTTAGATTGATTTCTGTAGATTTAGATTGATTTCTGTAGATTGAGATTGAGTTTTGTAGATTGAGTTTTGTAGATTAATTTGTGTGGACTGATATCTACAGGTGGAGCTTAGTCTACTTTTGAAAGTCTTTTCACATTGTCAAACAAATTTGTATTAACTAAAAAACATTTGCAGGGGTTTGTCCATATCTCTGCCCCTTCCCCAGTTTTGCTTTTCTTGATGAATATTGATTATTGTTCCCCATGGATTGTTCTGTAAACTTTTAAAAAGGGTAGAAAATGAAGCCTGGAATTAATAAATACAGAGAAAGAGACCAAAAATGACCAAAAACTGGATTGGATTTCAAATTGTATTAATTTTTGTATGCTTAAATTTGCTTATTAACTTTATTGATATTTTCTAATTTAAAGCTTGAAATAATTTTTTTGGGAAAAACTTGTTGGTTAAGCTTGCAGATAGTGCTTACAATTTTCTGAGATGCACCACCAATGCTACAGTGTATATGCAAGTCCACAATAAAGACTGCATTTTAACATTTTAAGCTTGTTTACCTTCCAAGCTTATTTACACCATGGAGCTATTGCCTCAATTCTCCAGTCACATACTTGTTAGATAATCTTTATTGTTATTAACCAAGGAGGGTTAACCAAGCTTTCTAGCAACACTTGAATGCAATATATGTGAGTGAGTGGTGGTTGGGTTTGCACAATACTGTATTTATTCATTGTGTAAAATCCTATGTATCATGGTGAGGATAAATAATTATAAGCTTTCTGTATTGCTTACATGTGTATAATACCAAGGGGCTAATACCTCCATGGTACATAGGTAATCTCATAAATGAGAGATACAGCGGCGGTGGGAAATGGGTTTGAGGACAGGAAAATTGTTTTTGTGATGTCATCAGTTTGAGATGAAACTCATAGTTACTGAATGTCACATATCGCTCGTTATCAAGACAAAAATTAGAACCAAGCCGTGTTTTTATAGCTAAGGGTATAGGATGCAAAAAGGCATTGGTTTCAAGGATGTAGCAAAACTACACGCAACATTTACTCAATATCCTACACTATAGTGACCAGGATATTGGGATACAAGTATATATGAATCTGCATGGTATTCTAGTCACTGATTTCATATGCATTAGGTACATAAGCATTGGTTACCCAAAGACATGAAACCCATCTGTTACTCTCACCCCAAAGCTGGAGTTCCTGGGTGTGTGACTACTGTACGTATGTAATGTACTTGTCACTTGTATGACTTATCCCTACTACCCCCTACCCCTCCTGGCAATGTCAGTCAAAGGTGAGTCATTGACATATGAAATAGTGACTCACATGTTTGCCATTGTACCAAATTGTCAGTTACCAGAGTGACTCTGGGGTGGGTCAATTTACTTCAGACCCATTGACTTTGTACAGAGGTGACTAATTTAGGGCAAGTCATTTCAAAAAAAATGTCTGCACCTAAGTGACTGAGGGTTGCGTCAATGTACATATTTTGTCCACCCACTTTGGTGCAATGACTCACCTTGTCCAGGTGTTGGTAGGGGTGAGTCACACAATTGACAAGTGCATAAAGTTGAGAAGAGAGCTACAGTACTCTATGTGTATATACTCTGGGCAGTTCTGCAGCTCTCATTTGGTACAACTTTCTGGGAGCTACAGGTTAGAGCTGAGATTAGTGAGCTATGTGTATGTTCTGGACAGTTCTGTGGCTCTAAAGTTAAGAACACTAGAGACGTACATCACTGCAAATTCCCCCTCATTCACCCCCTTTGTCCCAACTCTTTGAGTTGGGACAAAGGAGTAATACATACTGTGTATTATTTATGAATTGTCAAGGAGGGTGCTGTCGAAAAAGTTTCATTATTTCCCTGTAGGTGACTATGGCATTTGTTTGCATCTTGACCACCCACAGGAAATGTGATATGAAGTCAGATACAGTCTTCAGGGCATATACAAATCATTTACTGTATCATACAATTTGATTATTTTGAAATGTAAATTGAAACATAAGTTACCCTAACCTTAAAGTCAATGCCTGAGTGTATGACTGCTGTGTATACTGCATCACTTGGGAGCTACTGTGAGAGAGAAGGGCAGCATTTCAGGAGGAATTGCTCCAGATATTCTGAAACTGATTCCCATGCCAGAGGTGATTCCACTCCCTAAAGTTATGGAAACCCCATGGTGTTACCCTTCTTGTTTACAATACATCAATGAACTTCCACGATCTTTTGTTGCAAAAACTTTGTTATGCGTACAATTTTTATCGTTTTATAATTATCTGTGTGGGGAGGGGGTGGAGATAGGTGCTGTATAAGTTGATTTATTGTCATGACGACGATTTGAGCTATTAATTTGGGAAACTTTCTATAAATATATGAAATGGTGGTTGTGACTTTTTCAATATCTAAAGTTTGGTTTGATACACCTATAATATAAATCAAATTGTCCCGTAGCCTACAGCTAGTGGTCACTTACTGACAAGGAAGAAAGAAAATGGATTTGTTCCTGTCTTAAGGACGAAATAGTATTATGAACTTGCATGGGTGTATAAGTTCAGGACAAGTCCCTGGTCAGATGTTATATTATAAATACAGTATTTACACATACATTTTTATATTTTTGATGGCTATATCTTATTTAAAGTTAAGACTATACCTAGATTTTCCATTAGGATAACCTTAGGTTTTGATTGCATAAAATGTCAACTCTACAAATTGAAATAAAACAATATTGTACCACCTACAGGAAACTTGATCTGAAATCAAATAAGTTCTTCCTGCCCATATAAGATTTTTTTTTTTTTACTGTCATGTTTTGATTGTTCGATTTGCAAATTGAGAGGTTAAATTACTTTTATCTGAAACTTTAGAAAAATGTCCTTTTTGTTAATGGTGACCTGGCATGAAGATCATTTTACCTGAAGAAAAAATAGCTCCATGGTTAGAGGTAATTGAATTATCTACATCATGTATGTATGCATAGGACCCCCATTTTGGAAGAGGGAGGGGGAGGGGGGGGGGAGGATGGAAATATATCAATCCAACAAGGGTTAGTGTAATCAGTGTACAATACTGATCATTTTTATTTAAAAAACTTTTGAATTGGAAAATTAATTACAAATATTTATTAGTTTGTTTTTAGGAATGAATAGTGTTTTTTTAAATTTTTAAATTTTTAATTTGCTGATCATCATTTTTGTTAATTCAATCTGAAAACACTGCTTTGTATTTGAGACTTATTCCTACTTGCACTCTGTAAAAAGTTACTTATTTTAAGCCTGTCACGTACAGCATGCTCCACAATTTATTATACCTTTACCCACATACTATAGAAGAGTGGCATTATTGAGCACCTAATGTTGACATAAATTACTACAGCCCATATTTAATAAGTGTCAAGTTTCATAGACAAAAAACATGATTTCTTTTCAGATTCACATATTTTGCAATGAAACTGAAAGCAAAGTAGTAATAATTGATCCTATTTAGTATTTTTCAAATTGATTTTGATTTTTGGTGTACTTTTCAGTGAACTCAAACTCTAATTTGATGATCTTCCTAACTTGCCGAAAATAGAATTGAGGATATGGCAAAGACATGCGTAATGTCTGGGGCTTTATACAAGATGCGCCTCCTTGGTCACATATTATGAGATATACAGTATGATAGGAATTTCTGTGGGTCTATGGTGTTACTTGTTGCCTGTGAAATTGTGTTTGTAACATGTTCTTAATCTGGCAACAGTTCATCAAACCAACAATGACATACAGTGACTCTGCTTATTGCCCATGCTAACATCAGGACATCAGTGTTTCCTAAGAAAATGGTGCCAGGGGCATGTCCACATAAATTATTTTTGTATGTTTCATGATTCCATCTCCCACTACCTGGTTGGGGTGTTGGGACACAGGACCCTGTAACAGAGGCCTGGACCTCTGTTTGGGGATGTAGTGGTAACATTGGGAGGGAGTCACGAGTTTCAAAAGAGGTAATTAAGTAACTTTCCCTAACGAATAATGCAAAGAAAATTATTCTCCAAACCCCTAACTTGCCCTCAAATCATGTCTTACATGGCTCAGGAAGCTGCAAATACTGTCAGAGCGGTGTTTCGGGGATCGAGAGGGGGAAGTCCCCCATCACAGATTCACCACCATGCACTCCTTGGGACCCCCAGCAGGTTCCTACACCCCTGTGTCTGGGTGGCGCTAGCTCCACTCCTGCCACCTGTGTGTTACAAGAGTATTCAACAACAAAAAGTTAATTCTCCTATGCCCTATGTAATCCTTTTGTAGTTGTAGAGTTTTGAAGAAAAAAAGAATGAAATGAAAAATAATAAATAGTTCATTACAAAAAATCAATCTTAAGTGATATTTCAAAAAGACTTTCTAAACACTGATTTTAAGCTTCTTGGTTATTCATTGGCCTGTAGTCATCTGTGAAATATTTAAGCCAAAGAAAAGTTATCATCATGTAAATCAAAGCCAGACACTGTCATAGCCTTGCAGATGATTGATATGTAATAACAGTGGCTTTTCCAAATGAAACATTTCCTAAAGGATATATATTTTGGGGCTGTATTTATTTTGCAATGTCACACACATTTGATATATAATGATGAATAATTGCATGTATATTTTTTGCAGTCTGCAGTCTTGGTACATGAATGTCTGTGGTTTTGGAAAAAGGGTATTTTGAAGAGAGATTACCAAAGACAAACATTCTCTATGAATCACGAAACCAGTAACAAACTTCACACCATCAAACCCAAAGTTGGGACCAACACCGCCATGCTTAGTTGCAATTGTAGGGAAGATGTTGTTGTCACCTGTATCCACCTCAGTCACTCCTCTCTCACCCACTCTCATCTCCTTTCTGGCTCCCAGGCTGCCCCTCTCTGCCCCACCTGCAACACCGAACTCTCCATCAAGCATATCCTCCTAACATGTCCCCTATACCTGAACTCCAGGTCTCTCCTCTCCTCACCCACCTCAATCTCGGATCTATTAAAAATCAATCATTCCACACCTAACCTTACACACCCCTCTCTTCTCACCTTAAGTTTTCTCCCAAATTCACCCTATTTTCCCCTTTTTCTCCCTCTCAATCCTCCACCTCCTCTCTGCCCTAACTCTGATACCTTTAACACTCTCTTGGCACATTTGACTATGACTGTTATGGTAGCATTAAACATCAACCAACAAAACCAAACCAAACATTGTAGTTGAATATTTGAAAGCTTTTATTATTCTCAGACCTATCATTTCTTCTGCAACTTTTGTGGAATTGTATCTGGCATGGCATATACATTTTTTCACACTTTCCAGGGATTGTGGAGGGAGGGCAAATGAGGTGGAGGGAGGGCAAATGAGGTGGAGAAAAAGAAACCCATACGGAACGTCAAAGAAATTATCCTCTCAAAACAATCGTTTGTTTATACTAGTAACATCACTTTTAGGCTGTCATTGATTGGCTTGTCGGTGATTGTGTAAAAATTTGACCAATTAGAAACGTTGGATTGTATAATTGTATTTTCAGCTCAAAGATAACACGATATGTGGCCTTAATTTGTTGAAGGCTTGACCCCTTTTTCCACAATGCTAGGGATTAATTTTTTGATGTAATATAGTGGAAACTCCTTTAAGTAAAGTGAACTTCCATGAATTGGCACATTTGACTCTGATTGTCGCGGTGCCATTAAACATCAACAAACCAAACCAAACCATGAATTGTTCACAGTTCTTCAAGTTTAATTGATTCAATACTTATTTTCTTACATCAGTCATAAAATTCAAAGTGTATGAAATTGTATTGAGGATACTAACAGAACTTTGTTTCAAAGAATATTCCTTCTTTCCATGTATCCCATGGCAATAATATATCCATATTCTGTTTATTTCCCTTTCGCCATAGTTTCCTCAAATTCTGAACTTTTTCCAACAAATGTAATAAGGCAATACTTCAAATTTAATCACAAAATTGCCCAGGAGAATAATGCAGTAGGTTTGTACCAGTAATGATTATCACTTGCCTGTAAGTGTTGACCGGTAATTACTGTAGCTTCATGCCTGCAGAAGAACTAGTTCGTGCAAGAGCAAAATAAATGCTGTTGCCTGAAGAAGCCTAAAGGATGTAAATTTACTTTACGGGAGACATTGGAAAACTTCTGTTCCTCCTAAATCATTAATGAATGTTTCTCATGTTACTAAGAGTAATGACTCTTTGATTATTAAAGAACACTTTTGTTTTGACATGTGTTTGAATTAGTGGCAAATCATTCATAAATAATATGGAGTGCAAGTAAGTTTATTCACTAATTAAATGAGGCAGATTACTGAATACACTTGCTACTTTTAATCATCTTGAATTTTTATGTATTTTAAGATGAAGAAGAAATTGAAGTTGGTAGAGTCATGTGTGTTTGAAACAGGTGGGAGAGGTGCATTGGTGGGTATATGATGAGTGTAGGATTTTGTTTTGCCGATATACTGCTGGAACAGGTGAAAGAAGTGCTCTGGGAATAGCTTTTACTTATTGACGGAAACATGGTCAGTACGGAAACGCTACAATAACGCTACTAAATCCTAATCGGAAATTAATAATTACTATTTACTGGGTGATGAGAAACAGTACACCATTCAGAAGGAATAGATTCTGGTGGAACTTATTTAGAGCCCTAGACGATCTTGACTACGCTGATGACATCACACTTATTTCTAGCACCAAAGAACAACTCCAAGACAAAAAAAGCAAACTACATAAAACAGGTAAAACGGTTTGTCCAAAGATTAATGAAAAAAAAAAACAAAGATCATGCGCATTAACAACAAATATGATAGAAAAATGAAAGTTGCAAATGCAGAGCTTGCAGATGTTGATAGCTTTGTCCATCTCGGTGCAATACTGTCCAAAGAAGGAGGCACTGATGAAGACATAAAATGCAGAACTGGGCTGGCACAGGCAAATTTGAGACAATTTGACAAGATTTGGAAATCAAACATCTACCACATAAAAACTAAAGTAAAAATATTTCAATCAAATGTAATCTCAGTACTCTATGGATGTGAAACCTGCATGGAAGCTGACAAAAGCTGACGAAAAGAAACTAGATGTGTAACAAAGAAGATGCCTTATAATTATTTTAAAAATTAGAGGGCCAGTGAAAGTCACCAATGAAGAAGTATATGAAAGAACAGGCACAGAGGAGATAAGCAAGGAGATATTTAAGAGAAGATGGAGATATTTGGGTCATGTATTAAGAAAGGACGAAAAAATTTATGCCAGAATACCCATCACATGGACACCAGAAGGTAAGATAAAGAAAGAAGACCTACAACCACATGGAAAAGAGTGGCAGAAAAGGAGAGAAACAGTTTTGGATGGAACAGCTAGGGAGAGGCTGCAGAGACAGAAACAGATGGAGGAATTTCCTTAGAGAAGCCTCAATCTCCATACCAGGAGAAGCCTTAATCTCCATACTCTTGAGAAGCCTCAATCTCCATACCTAGGAGGGGCCTCAATCTCCATACCCAGGAGAAATCTCAATCTCCATACCCAGGAGAAGCCTCAATCTCTATACCCAGGAGAAGCCACAATCTCCATACCCAGGAAAAGCCTTAATCTCCATACCCAGCAGAAGCCTCAATCTCCATACCCAGGAGAAGCCTCAATCTCCATACCCAGGAGAAAAGGAAGCCTCAATCTCCAGGAGAAGCATCTCCATACCCAGGAGAAGCCACAATCTCCATACCCAGGAAAAGCCTTAATCTTCGTACCAAGGATAAGGAGCGATAAGATGTCTTCTACCCCTGTGCTAAGTTACATGCATGTACACCATTCATAACTTGAGAGTTATAAGCTCGTTTTAAACATTTGTGGACGCCAATGACAACAGGATGATCCCTATGTCTCTTTATTCTGCTTCGCAGGCAAGACAAAAAGGAACGGCTGATAGTCTGAAACTTAGGGCCCCATAAAATTACTTCTTCCTATGCCACTGCTGGATGGAGTACAACCAGTTTTCTTTGGGAAATGATTAATGGATTACATGATCACACTGTTTATGTAATCTCATTTTAAATCAAACCACAATAATGAGATATTCCGCAAGATGTTGAACTGAATATTGCTCAATTTAGTCAGTCGTAGCAATTATGTATCCCAGAGGACATTGCAATTTGCTAATATCTACCTGCCTGCGATTATCAAAGTAAATGATGTAACCCAGAGGACATTGCAATTTGCTAATATCTACCTGCCTGCTATTATCAAAGTAAATAAGGCAGACTCCTGGATATTATCCCCTCTTTGTATCAAGTATTAATATTTTATCTAATGATTATTTACCTCTTTGTATCAAGTATTAATATTTTATCTAATAATTATTTGATTTCAAATGCATTATGTTGTATTTGTTGACAAGAATAGATTTTTAGAGGACATTGCAATTTGCTAATATTTATTATCAAAGTAAATAAGGCAGACTCCTGGATATTATCCTCTTTGTATCAAGTATTAATATTTTATCTAATGAAAATTTCTTTGTATCAAGTATTAATATTTTATCTAATAATTATTTGATTTCAAATGCATTATGTTGTATTTGTTGACAAGAATAGGATTTTTTTTGTGTGAAATGGTAATCACTGTAATCAGTATGTAAGTACTGTATTAGTAAATTCTTGAATATGTGCTAGTAGATAAAATGCAATTACCAGGATGCTTTTGTATCATTAGCTACAGTGCTGGGATTGACCTACTTTGGTATGAAATAACTGACTTATTCATCTGACATACTGTATATGGAAATTAAATCGCTTGGGGAAAGGATGTACTTAAAATATCATGAATTTATAAAATTTCATAAGCATTAGCTCTTACTGAGAACATTGTGACAACTTTGCAGAGGAGATTTACTGAAGTTTTATGAGTTGTTTGTCATGAAAGCTAAATCAGTATTTCAGTGTTAGTTTTAATAAAGTGATATGTAGTCAAATTTGTAAAGAAAGGACAATTCAAACTCCAAATTCTGTGTGTGCCCACTGTGTTTATCTAGACAGGTAGCTCTTATTGTGTCATTCATCTGCTTAAATCATATTTATAGTAAAGTTAAAGGAATATTCCCATGGTTTTTTGTAAAAATTTATTTGAAAGAGCACACTTGTAGAGCCAATTTGGTACAAAAATCAGGTTGATATCATATTCTGTTCAGAAGATATGAAGTTTTAAAGATTTCCCAATTGCATTTTAAAGTTTTTGTACAGTATGATGAATACGTGTTTGATGATGTCATAAAGACAATTCTATTGCAAATGTGTATGTATTTCTTTGAACGTTAATTGATTGTTTCTGTATGATTAGAAACAATTTTCCAAAGGTGATTGAAGTACAGTAGGGTATATTTGGCAATATATATAAATACCTGACTTTCATCAATTTATTTTTCTAGCAGGTTTTACTAATATAAAAGGATGATAGATTTTAATGAAATACATCAACGTTGTGGGATACTGAGCCTTTTCCTATTCATTTATTGGCTTTTTTTGTGAACCCTAAAATTTGAAAATCTCCTGGTAGAAATAACATATCAACATGATTTTTGTGCTAAAATGTTTCTAACAATTTTTCTCTTCCTTATGAAAAGTAACAAAAAAAAAAATGTGGGAATAATCCTTTAAAATTACTACTACAAGTTCTTCCAAAACATGAACACTTTTTTTACCCTTCTTTCTTTTTCGTTTTTTTCTGTCATTACAGAAATTATCAGATGTATTTAAATTTCTGTTTTATTGATTGGTTTATTGATTAAATTATCAATTGTTTGTCCTCAGGAGCACAGCAAAGGGTAGAACAAGATGTTTGGCTTAGTAAAGTATGAGCAATAACACTGCATTATGTAAGCTATTTAACACCTTGGGTGCCACACATTTTTGCAAGATTCTTCCCCTGGGGCCAGAGTTTCACCCTTGAGATACCATATTTTCATTATAAAATTGATTTATCGTTTCCACTAGCCCCAATGCTTTTTTTGCTGGAAAAAGTCGCAAAACTAGTATGCACAACACTAACATTATCTGAATCTGAATTTTCATCACCTGAATCTGAATTTTCATCACCTGAATCCTCACTAGACACATCATAACTGTCATCACAATCCTCGTTGATTTCATCCATATCTGAATCCAAATCGGCAAGCAGCTCGGCTGCTTCTTCCGCAGAAACAAAAGTTTTCTTTTCTTCTCTTAGCCATTTTTCGTAAACTATTGCCAAAGAAATATCAACGAGATGTAGATTGGCTCAATACAACATTCTCTATGTAGATTTACATGTAATTGACAATCTTCAGTACATAGTAGCTGTAGCTCATTAAGATATAAATTGTTACGTAGCATTGTGGGAAGTTTAAATGCCTTGACGTAGATCTACGTCACTTGGCACTCAACGGTTGGGGCCGTCTGACGTAGATCTATGTCGTATGGCACCCAAGGTGTTAAGCACTCTGGGTGCTTTTGAAAACTTTCTAGAGGTGGGCGCTCTTTGAAGATACTGTGTACATATAGCCTAGCCTTATGAAGATTGCACTGCACATTTAGTGCTGCACAAATGCATGTGTTGGAGCCTATGCTAATGTTAGTACTAACGTTACGACAAGTAAAAATAGTTTCACAAAAATCTTTACATACCGCTACATAAATTTTTGACCAATAAAAATTGCATTATAAACATCATAAAGATACATAATCCAGTATCTAAATAATTTTCTCTTTTTATTAAAACATAAATGATTAGAGGGCAAAAGTTTCAATCATTATACAGCCGTATTGACAGAATGATGGCTGGTGGTTGTGCAATATATCACTACAGATCCTAAGCACTGGTGCGACAAATGCAGATTCAGCTCTGGCAATGCATCACAGTAGCACAAAAATAGTGCCGGAGGGGGAGGGGGGTTGGGGTTGGTGGTGGGTGGGAGGCGCCTCTAGGAGAGGGGCGTTATATTGAATATCTATGGCTCTCGGTCAGAGACCCATAATCCAAATTATCCGTGTATTATTTGTATACATTTAGTACAAAGCAAAATATATTTGATTTATACGTGAAGGAATTTCCAGAAAAAGAACTTGAGTTTCTTTCTTTTGAAGTGAAATTATAATATAAATGTAGACCATTTTGTTTCTTATGTTTGTCACAACTGAAGCATTTTAACTTTAGGTAGCTGAAGTACCTGCCTTACAGCATTCTTGTCAATGTATCTTTCCGAATTGCCAAAATTATTTGCTAATCTCACATTTTTGTATAACGTATAAATTTGTCAATGCAGAACGCAAAAACTACAGTGTAAGAAATGCATTTGATTTTAGTAAGGTCATTTTATTGTAGATTGACGTATTGATTTCCTGAGAAAGGTAATGTAATTGGAGTTCAATATAGCCTGGCCAATAATCAATGAATTGCCCATTGTTAAGGGTTGATGAATGAATCCAACAGACCTTAACAAATCATAATAAATTTCAATTGGGAAAGGTCATTCCAATTCATTGTAATACATAATTGATAATTGTTGCAAATCAAGAGTTAGTAATCTTATGTTGTGTGTATTATTTTAAGAATTTTGGTACTATACAGTTCCACATATAATTTGTTTTAAAGGTATTAGGAAACCATGCAGTGTAGACATTTGCTAGATTTTGATATGAAAGGTTTAAGATTGAAAAACAAAGAACACATTGCATCAACATTTGGTTAAAAATTTGACCTTTTACAAATCATCACCCATAGACAATCTTTTCTCAAACTTTCATAGGCTGAGTTTCTGCATCAGTGATGCTCTAGTTATTAATAGCTTTACTAATTTTAAAGCCAAATTTTGTAAAAAAGTTTTTGTGAATTTATGATGTTTTTAGAAAAACACCTTTTCCTTTGGTAAATCATACATTATAAACCTTCTGCCACAATGACTTGTAAGGTTTCAATTACTTTCAAGGATTAGTTCAGAGGTCAAGCATGTCCATCTTATATCAAAGAGGTTTTCAAAAAGACAAAATGGTGAAGAAAGCATTCAAAAATCTTATTCCATTAAGGAGATATTTAAGTTTGAAATTATGTCTTATCTGTGTAGTACTGTATGTCTACAACAGAAAGTTGGCATCTTCATCCTTACATTCTTTGCAATTGTTTATTTTAAAGAAAGTTAATTTTTTGATTTTTTCACTTTAAAACTTGCAGGATAAAATATGATAAAATACATAGAGACTTTGAGGAATCTGAGGTTATGACATTACAACTAGTCTGATTTCAGTCGTTTCTATTCAAATGACACCAAACTTTAAACTTAGATATCTCCTTAATGCAAAAAATTTTTGAATGCTTTATTCAGTTTGTTTTTTCTTTGAAAGTCCTCTTTGTATAAGATACGATAGACTTGGTTGACTTTTCAACCAATCCTTTAATATTGAAATGATGACAACAATTACACAGAAATTTGAATTTGGATACATTTTATAATGGAATGTGCATTGTTATTGAGTTACTTTTCCAATATCACACATGTAGACTTGATTAATATTGACTTTTGCAAGAAATGACTGTAATGAAAAAGACACAAAA
Organism: Chiridota heheva; assembly: GCA_020152595.1. Taxonomy (NCBI): domain Eukaryota; kingdom Metazoa; phylum Echinodermata; class Holothuroidea; order Apodida; family Chiridotidae; genus Chiridota; species Chiridota heheva. The sequence goes on from JAIGNY010003865.1 coordinate 450,019, forward strand.
AAAGTACATTAACAAACACCCCCAGAAATTGTCCTGAGATATTGAAAGCAATTACAATGTTGTAAAGCACTGAGTGCTGGAAGCAGATTTGATAAACACAATGTTAAATCAAGTGTAGTTGCCAATCAAATAAAAGAAAAGTTTCTTGGAAATGTTTTTATAAGGTATCCATAATTTAAAGGAAATTTATTTTGTTTCTGTCATTACCTCTGATAACAAAGTTGGATGCAGATTATATTTTCATCTCTGTTTGTTTGTCTGTTTGTTTGTTTATCTGTTTGTTTGTTTGTCTGTTTGTTTGTCTCTTTGTCTGTCTGCTTGTTTGTCATCAACATATCTCAATAAACTAATGATTGGATTTTGATTAAATTTGGTGTGTGGTTTTGTTACTGTTTTAGAAAAAGTGATTTAAATTTGGGACATTGGAACAGGAAAAGGATAGAAATTGAGGGGTAGGGATGTTTTGAGGATGAGATCTGTGAAGACTTATATAGTTAAAACTTTTCAATGGATTCCAATGGAATGTCCTAAACAAGGAATTAGTTTTCTGCACTCTTAAGAAAATCAGATCAAGTGGTTTTGGGTATCAACAGTCCGAGCAATTCCTCAAATTTGATGAACTTTATATTCATCAATTTTGAGAAACTCGTATTTAAATTAGCTATCTACAATGCAACATTACCTATAAGTCTTTGCTCTTTCACGTATACTAGTAACACAAACTCAAACTTTGTGTGTGTTTGGAAATGTCAAATACTGCACAGGAAAAGCTGGAAGTTGAATATTCAGGAAGATAAATTTTCATATGCACAAAAAAGCCAGTCCCACGATTGTGGTTGGCCAGTCCATTTTCTTCATTAGACTGATAAAAAAAACTTACCTGCGCAGTGACCTTTAGTGCTAGACGAGAAACAGTCGCTTTACTGACAGTCGCCCTGAAACATTCTACAGTATATGAACTAAAAATGTGTAAATCAACGTTGGCACGGAACATACTTACTGGTGAATTGGCGCTCAATAAGTCTGTCGAAACACCGGGACTGTCAGTCTGTAACCTGTCCCTGTGTAGGCTTACTGAGCAGCAGCAACGTTCATGCTCAGCAGCTGTGTAGTTTGCTGTCATTATCACTGTGTACATACGTATTGTGCAATATCTGTATGCTACAGCTAGAAGTCTTAGTTTGCATGGTGAATAAATGCTCGGTTTTTGTTTCTCACATCATTGATACCGTAAATTTTGTATTCTGTTGCGGAGGATGTGTTGAAGATATTTTTTAATCCTTTGTGTACAAGGCAGAATAATTTTGTTAGTACAGCTGGAACATCGGGGCTGTCAGTTGGTAGTCTAATATCAGGCTAGCTCCCTGCATATACCCAGTGGCGTAGCCAGCATTGAAAGATTGAGGCAGTCTGAGAAGGTCCTTGACCCCCCCCTCCCCTCAGTAGCCCTTACAGTTTTTAATTTATGACACAAATCCAAGTTTGTTATACTAATTTTCAGCATGTGCAAAAGTGGTGATTTATTGAACAGGAATTCAGTTAAAATTCTTCATTGTAAGTCTTGAAATTTCTTTTCCAAATATCAAAGGTTCTCAAATTACATTCTACTGCTGAATCTGTGTAATAGTGTCCAATTTCTTGTTTCACTATAGCCAACTTCTCCTATTCAAAATATTTTTTTTAACATGAGCAATGTTGTTGTTGTCTTGTTCTGAGGTTACAAACTATTGTGCATTTTATGCAAATTAGGCATCTAAGTTTTAAAATGCTGTACAATGGACACTTTTTAATACATTTTGATGGGCTTTTGCTGTTTGCATGGTCTTAGTATACTTGAAACCATTTAAGCTTATGTTGTTGTGACCTGTACTACTCTTAACTAGAAAATATTTTCATTAAAGTGTTCCTGCCATGGGGATCGGAACAAATGAAAAATATGATATTCGGAATATTTGATTTGCAAAAGTATGACTATTTCTGCTCTGCACCCCATCGTTTGCAAGAAAATGGTAAAACAAGAATGAGTTTTTTGTCACCTTGATGAAAAAATTAAATCATATTCAGACTTCATACGCGATGACGTCATTTCAGGGACTGGTGTAAGTAAACAATGCATAGCTGAAACATTTTGTGTGTGTACGCCATTGAAGTTTCACGACTAGTGTCACTTGTCATCTTTCTTTGTTTTTTAAAATGTGAATATTTTCCAAGTAAATATTAATCAAAATCCTGCAACTTTGTGTAGTTCGAGGATTTAGTAATATAAATTCTCAAACTAAAAGTCGTTTAATGGCAAAGGGCAACAAAACGAGATATTTCTGGACCTGTTTTGTACACTTGGCATGAAGCCAGTTTTGGGGCTTACCGGGTTTTTTGTTTTGTGAGTGATAAAAATTCAAAGGAGAGAAACGGAGGAAGAAGAAAGAAAAGTACTTGGTGAGATTCGAACTCTTAACCTCTTGCTCAAATGATGAAGACTAAAGTGTGGAATATGATCGAAGGAAGAAAAATCTGATAAATTAGAACTGAATTGTAATTATTGTATCCATATGCCAAGCCGTCTCTTTTATCATATCAAAACTTAAAAAATTAACAAAATTTTCCCATTTTTTTCAAAAACTCAATTCAAGTACAAAAACGCAAACGGAATTGTGTGAATGAACTATTCAGTTCACATAGGCCTGTTGATTAAACGTCAAGCGACAGAGACTTGAACATTATTAAATAAAACTTTATATTTCCATTAGACATAAAAAAAAAAAAGGTAGATGTTGTTAAAAACACTTCATTTTGATTATGTTTAACAAAATATTACTTGCGAAACAGTAAGAATTTCCTGCCGAATATGCAGGCTTAGTACTGTAGGTCTGCGTAAGGGTTGTAAGCCTAATATCCTTCTGTCTCATCTGCAAGCGGTTCAAATTGAAAAGTAACGACATCCCCTTCATTATGAGAATGTTCTTTATTTATTTCCAAATCATTTTTATCTTAACTTGAACTTGAAAGGTTAGTTCAGGGGTCATGCAAGTGTATCTTATATGAAAAAGGATTGTGTTTCTTTTGAAGTCCTCTTCATATAAGATGAACTACCTTGACCTCTGAACTAATCCTTTAAAAATGGCAAATTAAGAACTGAACAGCCTAAAAGTTTTCGCGTAGAAATTTTATCCGAGTTCTTGCAATTTTTAAGGGTGAAATTTATGGGTTTGAAAACAACTTATCCACATTGTTTGGGGAGGATGAACTGTCATATTTGTCAGCTTCAAACTGATACGTGAAATTCCCTTCAAAACCCCCAGAGTTGTTAGGTTATTTTCCCAAATCCTTTAAATGTCATTTGAACAAAATGGGTGCCCAAAATCACGTAAAAATACTTCTGGTTAATAACTCGCACCAGAACAATCCTGCAAGGAGGAAGATAGAGGGACAGAGGTGCCTAGTTGTGGAAGGTCCTGTGCTTATCCTGGTTTCCATATGTTAGTTAGCATAAAACATTATCTTTTGTTTTAAAAAGCTTAAGTAAAAATACAGCTGCATGAAAACTTAAGTGTGAGGTCACAGTAAATGAACCAACATAAAACATTATCTTTTGTTTGATCAATTTGTTTTTCAACTTGACTTATTTCTGGGAAATCATCCCACACACAATGCAGCATCCTGCAGATCCCCATCAAACCCACCAGCAACTATAAGAATATGTGGTTTCACATTTGCAGAAAGGGCTATGGAAAGAAATTCCATGGACAGAAAATTTACAAGAAGTCTTTTTGGCTTCAACCTGCAGAAATTTTGCCCAATTTGTATTGGTGGGACAAAGAACACTGCCTGAAATTTTTGTCAGGAGGGCTCTTCCACAGCACCATCTCGTCTTGCCCTTTCAATGTCCTTTGGACACGCACCATGTCTACCTGGGTGATCAAACACAATGTGAACATCCACAGCTTTAAACTCATTCATTGATTTGATCACCCAACGTCTATATAGAAATAAAGCATAATCCTGAAGGTCTTATGAATTCTCAAAGGTGGACAATTTATCATAAACATTCCTTCTAGGATGCAGCAGAAGGCCCTTGGAGCAAAGGATTCTGGGAAATGCTTATGAAATTCTGTTGAAGACTTAGCTTTAGATGACTTGATAGGAAGTTTATCAGGGTTGCAAATTGCCCTTGGCAGGGAAACAAACTGAAATAAAGAATCCACAGGCATATTACTTGCTTTTTGATAAAGCAACTTGTCCGAATGACATTATTTGCAACTTGTGGTCTTTTATTTCCAGCTTTGTTTATGGACTGTCTTACGTTTGACTGAAAATGTTTTTAGATTCCGTCTAGACCGTTTAGGCAATTTGGCCCCAGGAGATTTGAGAATAATACAATTAATGTAAGACACTAAGTCTTCTTCTCCCTTCTGGTAGAAAGACATCATGTCCTTTGACACAATGTCTGAGGCAGTCACACCTGTAAACAAATGGGTTAATATACATGATGGATTATCAGAATCAAAAACATCACATTCATCACAAAGTTTCTGCACATATTGCAGTACATTCTTGTCTTTAGATGCAAAAGTTGTTTGAGAGTCACAAGTTGTATTGCTTAAAATTTGAATTTCTGAAGACAAGTTCTTCAAAACCTTAGCATGAAAAGTAAGATAATGTAACAGACGAGACATGCTTCCCATACCTGTTGTTGTCATTGCCATTTTCACTTCTTGTTAATAGCCATCTCATGTGCTTCATCTAAAGCAACAGAGCACCCAGCTTAGCCAGTTAAACTAACAGTAAACCCACCATTGTGAAAATGTTGTACAACATCTTTTGGAAACTGTTTTAGAGAGGCCATGTGAAAGGAACAAGTTTCAAATAAATATGGCGATCAAGGGCATGAAACATTGGGGCCACCATTCTTATTGCTGAAGCATTTCGTAGATCAAATTGACGAAATCTGATGGCAGTGAACAAGCTGACATAGTGGAACATGTCTCGATGAATAAACTGATGCCAAAATAGTGATGTTGCATCAGTATTTCCAATGTTCTCAAGAAGGGCAGAAATTCAAATGAATGAACAAGAGAAAAAGAAGATTTTGTGAAAAATGGAAAGTTTTGCTACCATGTTCAGAGTATTTGTTTGATAGCCTGGTGTAATTTTGTAAAACTCTCATGGCACCATCACCAAGTTTGCCTTCAATGAAAAAGCAATTTGATGTCTGTAAAATGCTTCCCAAGCCTGCAGTAAAAAAATATGGGTTTTTCTAAAACTTGATGCACTAGAAACTGCTGTTAAAGTAGCCCCTTTGTGATATTGACAATAGATGTTTTAAACCAGCATCAAGGTAAATTTTCATAACAGGGCTTGAAGGTTTTTTAACAAATGCCATTCTCCCAAATATGGCAGAAGCCAATCAAATCTTGGCCATATACCCTCTTAGCATCTAACATATATTCATGCGTTTTGCATCCCCAGCAACAACAAGATGATTTATCAAATTTCCAACAGAATGCTTTTCATAGAGAATGTCAAGAGACCGTATGGTTTCAGCATTGTCAGCCGGTTCACCAAGTATGCATGTGTAATGCACAGCTGACTGTTCTGGAGGAAGGTGATATCTCTGACAATGCTGTTTTCAGATCTGGAAGGGGAAAAATTGAAGTTTTCATGCTTGCATACTTGTTTTGGCTGTCATATACAGAAAAACTTTGTTTGCCAAATCAAGCAATGGCGTCTTCTCCTCCTCTGAAAGAAAATGATTCAGGAGTTAAGGAGTCAAAACAATGTCGTTGTGTTGATACAGGCTGGTTCTTGATGTAGATGCAAGGTGGTAACTCCTAGCACCAGCAGAGAGTAATTTCTGTTAGTGGAACCGTACCAGACCAACATTTTTGTTGAAACAGGGGAGAGGTTCCAGCAGCTTGTATGGAGGTTCCATGAAACCCCCTACTTTCCTGGTCACATTTGCCCGGCATAACTGTTACCGATCGATGTTGTCAATAGATGCAACAGTGAAGCTATTAGAAAGAACAACAGGTTTGTTTTTAATTTCTTGTAAGGCTACATGAGTTTGGTAGCGTTGAAGGGTTGGCTTGCTGACAGTGCAAAGGCTGACAAATATTGGAAGCAAGGCGATGATGATGATGAAAACCTGTCCACAACATCTGATATGGCTATGTGCAATGGTGTAATTGCCTGATCATTTGCTGCATAAATGAGTGCCATACAAATGTACAAACGTTTCAAAGTTTTCCTGTGGTGCACGTGAGAAGAAGAGTGCAACTGCAAGAGGAAGTGTTTGGACCAATCAAAATCACCCTTTACCAACATTTCAGAATTTTCTGCATCACTCAATGTGCTCTGCAGAACAAAATTCCACAAGAAAGGTGGTAATTTTGTTATTTCATCATAAACTTTAATTTGATCAATAGCACTTTTTGTAGTCTGACTTTTGAAGTGCAGAAGCATATGGCAAAATTGTCCCATTCAAATCTTTTGCAACAATTTTACAATCAAACCTTGGTCGGTTAGCACGTAGTTTACTTTTAAAGTATTGATTTCCTCTTGCAGTTATGCCTCTTTTCCTGTCAGCATAAAACAGGGTGGTATGAAAGCATGTTTGTACATCACACCCAAAGCGTCTTATCAGGTACCTAATCTCGGCTATTGTTAATGTAGGAAATTATCAAACATTCCCCAATTGCAGTTTTTACCAAGACAATAACTGAGGTTGGGTTTTCTTTTGGGGTACAACTTGGTGAGTAGAACCTGGGTTGAGGAAATGGCATCAAATGAAGAAGAATAAAAGTGATATAATGATTGAAGCAATACAGCTTTATCATCATGAAGGTCTTTAACAAGAGAAATAATAGTCTGAGCAAAAGCAAATCTTCTACATCATCACATGAGGTGAGTTGAGCTGTATGAAAAGGAGTAATTACAGAAGACAAGTGATCTTTTGAGGACCTTATGCTTTTATCCTCCCTTGTTACGTACCTTGATACAGACTGATAGCAAAGTATTACATAAAAGGTTATTTTCATTTATTTCCAAATCAGTCTGCTCAAGATGGTTCTTCACAAAATCATTTAAGACAGCCAAGTCTGTAAAAGTCCTTGTCTTGGTTTTGGTCGTGAAGAACACAAGCTACATGTACAAACTTTGGAAGTCCTTTGGTTCAATTTGCAATAGTGTGTGTGGCAGAGATATATACCTGATGGACTGACAATTCAATTTGCAGTTCCTTTACCAAAGATTAAATAATTCTTGTAAATTTAGTCTCTCCAATAATTTTGAAGATCTTTTCATCACTTTTACAATTTGGGATTTGACAGAGTCTGTAAGTTTTCTTTTTTGGTGGTTGTAACCCTGTCTGACTTACTTTAATTTGCAGGCATAACAAATGCAGTCATTCTCAGCAATGTTGTTTTGCTTCAATAAAATAAGTGTTGAAGCATTTTAGGGGTAGCTTGTGCAATGTGACCACAAAATGCACAGGGACCACTTCTCTGCCTTCATGAAGAATTTGACAAAATGTTCTTTTGGTGGCATAATGGTAAAATATTGGGTCAAAAATTAAAATTATTCACATGAAAAAATGGAAAAACAATGCTGCAAAAAACCCTGCATTAACAATACTATATATCTGAAAAATTTGAAACAGGACAAAATAGTTCAATGCAGTAAATGGCAATGACAAATGGGGAGGTGCATATGGTATAGATGTAGAGACTCACAAGATGGTAGGGCCATAGTTTGAGTCCGGCCAGGACTATTTGCATTTGTGTCCTCGAGCAAGACCATTAACTTTGTTTGCTTCAGTTAACTTGGCTGTAGAATAAATACCAGCAATGCTGGAAAGCTAACCTGCAATAGACTTACGGCCTAAATTGGGAATAAAATTTCTATCCGATCAATGTTATATAAACCATATTTATAAGAACCGGCCCTATGCCATGAATAGCTTGAATGAATTCAGCTCAGCTGCCTTTACTGCAGTAGTAAATGGCAATAAGGCAAAATCATCAAAGATAAAATTGAAAATGATAACCCATGCTGCAAAACAAAAGGATTGAATAACCTTTTAGTATTAACAGATTTTACTCTAGGCTACAGTTTAAAGGCCAGAGCCTAGGCTATATTATATCAAAACTGAGTAAAAGGCTAGACTTGACTTAAGTAACACAGGCCTACAACTTACAATTACATTTTAAGTTAAGACAAGAAAAAAAGTAGGCCTAATGTTATCGTGTCCCCACTTAAGTACATACAAGCCTAACAATAGAACACCCGGAAGCTTAACTGAAGCCAAAAAATTATCGATCTATTTTTCACTTCTTCTGAATGAACCCAAATTATATTACATGCGATTTTTGTCACCAGTGAAGAGGAAAGATCTGGTTAAATCTTGCACAGGATACGCTGATTAGGTCTTATCACCTTATGAAATGGAGTTTTAACCTTTTTGGTGATACTATAACCAAATTTGGTAAAATTTGCATCATATTCCCAAATTTCAACTTTTTTCGGAGGTCGGCGTTGTTGCAACCAGTAAATGATCAATTTCAGTCCTTTTTCATCATGAAAATGGACTTATTTCTAGGATTTCTTGACAGATTATTGAATTTAAGGATATCAAAAACCTATATCAGGGTAAATCTCATTTTTTTTAGAAGGCATGCCAGGAAACTTTAAGTATAATTCTCATTGCCTAACCAATATCAATTAAAAGCAATTTTAGATTAAGCACAATTCACTGACAAGTTTCTATCAAAATAGCACTTTCATAATGGCAATGAACTCAACGAAGTCAAGACAGGCATGAACATGCAATAAAAGAGCAATAAAAAGTGTGCTACCATAGAGTAAAACATAAAGATCCTTTCCGCCACGTTCATATGGGTAATTCTTGTTGGTTATGATAGGTCTGTCTGACAAGCTAAATGCTATCCCAACCACCTCATTAATTCAAGTAAATTCTTCTTAATTATTTGTAATTAAGGATCATTCTTATCATATAATCGGTGTCATATCAAATAAATAGTAAATAGATGATAATCAAATAGCAATTTCAGATTAGAAAAAAAATTTATTTTCAAGTTTCTAAATAATGTGGCACCTTCATAATGGCAATCAATTCAAAAGTAAGTTAAAACAGTTATGAACATGTAATACAAGATGTGCTACCTACAAAGTAAGACAGAAACATCTTTTTCTGCTATGTTCATGTGGGTCATTATTACGACAGGTCTGTTTGACAAGATAAAGGCATTCCAACCAGCTCATTGATTGAATCATATTCCTCTTTAGTTATTTGCTACTAAGGATCATTTTAATCAGATAGTCTGTATCAAATATAAAGTATAAAGGATAATTAAGAGCAATTTCAGATTTAAGGAAAAAACATTGACAAGTTCCTATTAATATGTCACCTTCATCAATGGCAATGAACTCAAAAGTAAGTCAGAACAGCTAGGCATGAACATGCAGTAAAACAAAAATATAACTGAATGATTCTCTCTGCTGCGTTCATGTGGGTCATTCTTGATATGTTATGACAGGTCTGTCTGACAAGATAAATGCATTTCAAACCACCTCATTGATTTTTGTCTGAAATACAATCCACAAAGGTGTTCTATGACAGACTTGTGCTACGTCTTCCAATTTGGATTGATGCTGTAAAATGCCTGTAAATAACTTGGCAGTGTGTGAATTTGTGAAATGCTGTACTTCTTTATATTTTCTTCCCTCCGTTCTTTTTGATAAAAATATGTACGACCAATGAAAGAAATGTAGGGCATAACACCTAGATTAAACATGGAATCTCTTCTGAAGAAAATTACTTGACACGTCACAGTACAGTAAATATGATAGATATCACGCACTCTTCAGTTGTGTAACTCACCCCTGCTACCCCCGGCAATGTCACTCAATGGTGAGTCATTGGCATATGAAGATTGACTCACATGTGTGTCATTGTACCAAATTGTCAGTCACCAGAGTGACTGGGGTTAGTCAATTTACCTCAGTCCCATTGACTTTGTACAGAGGTGAGTGATTTGAGGTAAGCCATTTCACACGAAATGTCAATCACCTAAGTTACTGAGGTGTGTGTCAATGTACATGTTTTGGTCACGCACCTTGGTACAATGACTCACCTTGTCCAGGGGTGTAGGGGTGAATCACACAATTGACAAGTGCATTAAGAGGAATATGGACATGTAGCAGATTTTAGATACGAGTGTGGAATTATTCTGAGTAGAATAGTTTTTAAAATTTGTAAAAAGCTTATTTAGTTTTCAAGTTATGACTAAAAGCTTCATGATTTATTAATTTTTGCAGATGTTGATATACTAAGAGGAACAGCTCTCAAAATCTTTAAATAATTATTTAAATTCTGTTCTTCAAATTTAGCTTTCTCCTTGCACTAAGGTACTGTACTTACCTGCTACCACAATAATACACTTACCTGCTACCACAATAATACAATAGGCTATAGCTCTGGACCTCACACTTGTGAATTTCAGAATGTCTTTTCTAGATACAGGTACATGATGATTCGGGGTGTGACAAGGTTCCATCAAATTTTGCTTTTAAGACCATTTCTATATTTCAGACAGAGGATATATAAAAAAAAAGGTTTTACAAAAGTTAATGAAAGATCCTTCCCCCATTGATGTCGCATATTATTGTACAATAACAGCTACAAATTTAAAATGCTCTAAAATGGTCAATCTTTAACTAAATTTAATGGAATATTTTGCTGTCATAATGGTTTAGATCCTATTTTAAACCAATAAAGCCCATATTGCCTCTAGATGTCCACAGTCCTTTAGTTATGTCACTTTTGTAGTGATTATTGATAAGTTTATTTGTATTTGTATAATTATTTCGACCAACTATAATAGGTGGAGTAATTTTGTATTTGTATATTCATCTCCAAGATTAACACGTTAACACCGTAACTAGAGTTTAATTGCGGAATGGAATCTAGTGGTGAAATTTGTCTACATACTGTAGCCTTCATTTACATTACAATAGAATTTTGTGGTGAACAAAGAAAGAGTCATTAATCAGAACTAGCGGACTGTTGGCCCATTTTTATTCCCATGTATATGTAGGTATATAGCTGGATATAAATACCATACCATATACAGTAATGCTAGCCATTTCAGAATTTTCTGAAATTTTGTTAATAATTCGATATGCACTGATTGTAGTTTTAAGCACAGTATTTTGAAACAATTTAAATGCAATGGATTGTAAATCAATTGAGCAAACAAAAATTCATACTTCATGGAAATACTACACTTTACAAAACAATATACAGGATATTGTGTTGTATTTTATATTAAACATTTATTCTATTTTGAATGGTAGACTGATAAACATGTTGATTCTTGCTAATTGTGTAATTAATTAATCTTTTCTAAGCAGAATTCAGCGAATCGTATTGAGATGCATCAGTAGCTTTCAGTTATGAATTCTGTATATACTGTATGCATAACCAATTAGATGAGATTCTCCTCATCATTGCAATCCATTTCCCCCTTAAAGTTTTCCATGGGGATTTGTACAACATTTAAACAAATTTCATTTTCATCTCTGTAATATGATCTTTGTCCTGCTCTGTTGATTCTTCTCACTTAATTATAAGTGAAGCTTGAATTAATTTGTTTCAAACACCTGTTTGTTAGTGTATTTAATATTTACATAGAAAATATAATTTGCAACTTGCCCTCTGTCTAGGTGTACTGTACATATTTAAAAAACCCCACATACTTCCTATAGGTTTCATATCATAGGTAGGATTTGAGGGGAGCAGAGGAGTATATATATGCCCACCACTCTTGTCCAAATTATGCGCCAGTGCACCACAACTGGTTATCACAGGCCGTGGACATTGACTTGGTTGTTGATGTTATGTCTGTCCGTACGTCGTACCTGTGTTCTCGTCCGGGTCGTATTAAGCGTTTTGTGATAGCATAATAACCAAATACGCAGGCGACGACCCCGTCATTGTAGTTGTGTGTTCACTCGTCGTCATGTGTTAACTCGTCGTCGTTGTCCAAATTATATGTTAAGTATCTTAGTGTAATTTTTCCCCCTCCCCCACTTTTGACTTTATCCCCCCTTCTGTGGGAAAATCCCACCTACAGTGTATGGGTTTCCTGTTTATTAAGCTTTTGTGAACAACATTTATAAATTTGATGTAAATTTCAATATAAATACTAGAATTTCAGACATAACCACTTTTAAGTGGAATATTTGTCATTAACATTACTTTGAATATCAAGGAACAATGACAGTATTTGTCATTAACATTACTTTAAATATCAAGGAACAATGACAGTATGTGTCATTAACATTACTTTGAATATCAAGGAACAATGACAGTATGTGTCATTAACATATCTCCATACAATAATGGTACTACAAGGGAGTGGAATCCAGTGCATTTTGTTTTGATTTTTCTACACCCTAGTGAAAACCCACGATCCATAGGGGTAATTGTATTGTAATTTGTTGATAAAAATCCTGGTAATTTTGTTTGTAAATTGTTTTTACATTCATCTACAAATGTGATTTCCATCAAAAAGGAAGTAATAATTACACCCAGTGTAATTAGAGATATTATTGGAGATATTGTCTCTTATTAAGTTTTTAATTCTGGAATGTTTGGCTATATTCTTGTAGGTATAGAGATGAAGGTTTTTTTCTATACCACTGTTTTGGGTAAAAGAGCATTCCTGAATCAGTTACGTGAGTACTAACAGATCTTTGGTTCAATAACCCTCAGTCTGATCCGCCCATTCATAGCCACATAATTCAGGACCAGAATTCATGTGAAGTTTTGTTTGTTTACTATTTTCACATTAACCAAAAATGTGATTTCCTTCAAAAACTTATCAAGTCATAATTTTGTCACGTTTCCTTTCTCACCCTCTTATTCAAGATGTTCTGACATTTTAGGAGACACTTTATATACCGTTTTACTTCTCGTAGCCAGAGGCGCATTTTCTTGTCTTATATTCTCCCTTTTATTTCCAGATTTGACCTGAACTTAGAATTTCCTTCAAAAATAGAATAAAAATTCTGGATGAATCCTTAACATACTTCAGCGTCAGACGTTGTGAAAGATATGCTGCAATTACTTTTTTATCTCTGGGGAAATATTTCTCTTGTTTGGAGTCAATATGAGTATGTTCTCACTTTAGTACGAATTCTTGATCAGATCCTGCACTGCAGGCAGTCACATCCACTGGTATTTTACTGTGAGAACGCTCACCGGATTGGATCGCACTCAGTTGATCTTGATCCTTGTCAAGGGTGTAGGATCATGATCCGAAGCAGGTGATCAGATCCACTGAGTAGATGAGAATATATTTCTTTTAAAGTGTGGGAATGCAGGTCATATAGACCTGCCAACTAGTACGACTTTGCCATATTTAATACAGGAAAATGTTAAGAATACGATTGTACGTTTTTTGGCACCAGAATAGGTTTTTGTTTTTTTCTCATTTTTTTTTTAATTGTTTTTTTTTTTTTTACTCATACTTTTTAAGCTCAGTTGGAGTTTTTGTCCGTTTGAAGGATTTTTGCCGACTTAACCGATTCAGATTCAGAATACAATTTATAATCATTTGTGGCTGCCGCCTAAAAGTGTAGACTACAAGTTAATTATGCATAAGGCAACCTACCTGCAACAGACTTCCGATCAAGTTTAAGTACTCTAGTTCTATCAGTAAACCTTTGTTTTGTACATTTTGTTTGAAGAGTACAGATTTTTTTTATCAAAAATACAACTTTTGTAGTTCTAGAATACAGTTTGGTGATCCTAAAGATTGGCAGGTTTGGGTCATACACGTAATGATAACTTGCTTATTTCTCGCGAACAGTCAGCCTGCTCTGTTACATTTTGCAGATTTTTAATGTCTCACCTTTCGACTTCCGGTTCACTCGTACCCCGCGATTAGATTGCCAGTGCAGTGGGTCTGTGCGCATGATCTCGAGCTCACCTGTATCCAAGTGAGAACACATGGTATTGTTTTTTTACAATCATGGAGCTGGTCTATCATCAGGGATCATGATCCGGAGATGAGAACACGGCTTATATGATCCGGATATAGTGCGACAAGGCCTTTATTGCCTCTAATGTGAATCTCTTTGATTTTTTGTCATAAATTACTTATGCTAAGAGAGATGAATATTTGGCATATCTAAGAGGTTTTTTATGTATTATTTGGAATAAGCAATAAAACAAAATGCACTTACAGTACATCATGTATGTATATTTGTACAGAATGACTCCATAAAGTGTGTATTTTTAGTCTGTCCTGCAGCATTTATTCATACCTACTGTACATGCAGTGGCATAGGAACAATTTTTTTCTTGGAGGGGCTGCAGCTTTATTTCTTCAAGGACCTCGACCCCCATCCCCACCCAAAAGCCTCGTTTTTGGCATGGTTTCTTGGGCATGTTTGGCGCTTTAGGCATTTTTTCTCTTTTTTTTCCCCAAAGAAGAATGAAAAAGTGATAATCTTGTTATCTTCTTTTTGAACTGTAACAGACTTGCTAACAATCATCATGAAAGGCACAAGTTGTGGTTAAGTTGGGGTCCTTAAGCATAGCCAATAAGAGGCCGTTTCAAATATATAAATATGTTTGTATAGGTATATCACTTTTTACGAAAAGGATTTGATCGTAGACTCCAGGCCATGGAGCTAAAAAAGAGACCAGGCACATACGCAAAAAGAAAAAACACGTGTTAGTCTGTAAAACATGTTTATTCAAAATGTCCAAGTTTACATCTATAAAACAACCTTCTTTGACATATCTGAGCATGAGGGAAGCTGTTTTCAGGTATATCCCGTCAGCCCATGGGATCAGTTTAAGTAAGGGGTTGTCCAGCCTATAAGAAAACCGTTCTTTCTCTATGAAAAAGCATTTCTTTCTCTTTATGAATGTACAGTTATATTCAAACACTCCTGGGAAAAATAATTATGCTGCCCGCACTCAGAGTCTGCGGTAGCACGCAAATGTAATGTTTAATATAGCTTCGATCAGCTCAAAATGATTATGGGGGTGCTAAGAAGTAATAAAGTATCCATCAAAATTGCATTACCTTTTTTTTCAGCATAATCGAAGAAATTAGATCATATGACAATATCCTGGAAAGTTATATTATTTAAAGTGGGTATAAAGGGGTTTTGGTATATGAGAAGTGGGGGAGGGGGCTAAAGTATAGTTTATCCCCTAAATTTTGACTGGGGCTAAAGCCACCTAGCCTCCCCTGCTTCCTACACCCTTGCCTACATGTACAACATGAAGCAGTTCTAGGTAGGTAAGAATGAATTCTTTTTATTTCTATACAAAAATAGCAATTAAATTTAATGCTAATTTTGTTTCAATAATTGAGAGAACAAAACTAAGATTAATTAAAGATTAATGTTGGGCGGAGTGTTTATATGCATATTTAATGCACAGGGCAAAGGATTTTGCTAAGAGTAGAAATAACCCAACTTTAGGAGGGTGTAATATCGTTCAATCCTCAAATATTCCTTATTGAGACCACCACATCAGGAAAACCGCAATAAACAAGTACTTTATAATGTTTCTAGTTTATTCAAACAAACACTAAAACAGAACATTTCCACGTATATGGATAACCAGCATTTCAGTGCAGTACATTTTTAGTTACAAATGCATTGCTACGAATATGTATCACCAAATCGGACGTTGAGTCTTCTTAATTAAATCAAGTGTATATCACTTGTATTATTCGCTCAGGATAATTTCTAACGGTAAATCAACTATTCTCGAGCTCCTTCCTGGAGCATCCTTTCTTAACCAGTTCTCAGGTAAGACTTCTGTTAAAATCAAAACTTTTCCTTTTATACATGCTCAAGCCTAACAGAATTGTTTACTGTGTGCATGTACAGGCATCCTAGACACACCCCTAAAACAACTCAGTCAAAATTTAAATCACTCAGATTCTCCTTGGTATCAAAACACTTTTTTTATATTGATTATGCAAAAATTATGCAAATGACATCAATTTGACAGTTAATTAATTCAAATTTCTTATGAAAATAATCATTGAACTTCGTTTTAATGTGTGATTTATCTAATAGTAGTTCCACTACAAAATCTCACATTTACATTTCAAAGGGTCATTTGGGAGTGCAAAATCCTTTGAGCTGTGCATCAAATATGCATATAAATGCAATGCCCAAACCATTAATTTTTAAAATTAAATTTCCTTGTTAGATTGTTTAAAATGTATGCAAAGTAACAAAAAAGTTTACATGTATCACTTTATTAGAAAAATGACTTGTTTTGAAAATGGAATAAACCAAATAATAATGGTCGTGCATTTACAGTATTTAAAGCATGGGTCATAACAATGCAAATACTCCATAAATTTGTTATATAAAGTCTGGCTTTTTCTTCTTTATAGAAATAATGATTATAAGTCATGTGAAGAAATTTAACACCATACAAAACAATGTAGCATATATTTTCTAATTTAATGAAATGTTTCATTCTGCCAATATAAACTTACATGGGAGTGGCCATTTTGTTCGTAAGCCCCCTAAAAATTGATGTCATACACCCTGTACAGATTAGAATATTAATGAATTTCTTCATAATCTATTTCAAATTATCAAACCTCTAGGAAATAATTTTTCCTTTGCATGGGTCTATAAATTTTTCTTTGCACATATGGTATCAATGATTCAAGCCCTTAAAATTTTATTTCAAACCTTTTTGGAAAGAAAATTTCATAGAGAATTCTAAAGAAATATATAGGGCAAATTATGTCATCATTAGCATGATTTTATCACAAAACTAGACAAAATGGCAGCATCCATGTTACAACTTCAAACTTGGATAACTTACGAAGTGGAATAAGATTTTACGATGGGGTTTTTGATTTATTTTTAATTCTCTTATCATATAACAAGCTAGAATATTTGACTTTATGTCTCCTTTAGATAAGGGTTAGGGTGATGCCACTGATTCTGCTTATCCTTTCCTTCAAAACTTAGTTCAAGTTTATCCATGGTCAAGGTTTTCTTGTTGTTATCACTAAGCCTTGTACTCATCAATATGACAACACTGTAATCACATCAGGATTTTCAGCTTGACCCATTCAACCCTTCTCAGCAGGTAGCATTCAACCTTTTTGACATTTTCAGCTGTACGAGATACACAGAAAAAGTGTTGAAGATGCTACCTGCATTATAAAACTGAGAAACATTATAATCCACACGCAAGTTGACACCCATTCTGTGTCAAGTAAGTGGGTCAAATTCAATTAGATGGTTAGGTGGCCAGTATGAATGTCAATATCAAAGACGGCTAAATTTTGATCAGAAACGGGAAAAAGATGATCAATAGTTTAGCATGTTTACTTCTTTATAATGTATATGGACATGCATTGGCAAATTTGTAACATCAGAAGCGATGAAGATCAGCAGTGAAGAATCAGCATTTTGCAATTTATTGGACTTTTCAGACCATGTAATTAATGCTAATTTGTTTGCAAATTTGAGATGGACAGACACCTTTATTTTATTGTGTAGACCTGATATTTGTTAATTCCTTAGCTACATTTTTTGAAGCAGATATAGCCAATAACCTTTATTACTCTTTTCATACATCACACATTTTGCATACAGTAAAAGATTCTTCCATTTTGATCAACGACTAGAAAACTGGAAATAAGTTTTTTTCTTCAAATTGAAGACTGTCCAATTCAGAATTTGGTTCTTTTTTTGATAAATATTCATTTTTTTTTTTTGTCTTACATAGACTTTTGTGTTTATGTATCTATTATTTTGGATACATCAATTGTCTAATAACTGGCTTATATATATATATGTATATATATATATATACACATATATATATATATATCTATATATATATCTATCTATATATATATATATCTATATATATATATATATATATATATATATATGTGTATGTATATCTATAGATATAGATATATCTATATATATATATATATATATATCTATATATATATATATATATATATATATATATATATATATATATATATATATATATATAGATATATAGATATATATATATATATATATATATATATATATATATAGATATATAGATGCATATATATACATAAATACATATATATATATATATATATATATATATATATATATATATATATATATATATATATATATATATATATATATATATATATATATATATATATATATATATATATATATATATATATATATATATATATATATATATATATATATATATATATATATATATATATATATATATATATATATATATATATATATATATATATATATATATATATATATATATATATATATATATATATATATATATATATTTACCCCATACAAAGAATTTCAAATAAATTTCATACCTCAGTGAATTTTCTTATCCTTAAGCTTGATGCAATCTTCTGTGTAGCATACATGATTGAATTGTACACCACTCGTTAAACAATGTTTGACAAGGCTCGTTAAATTCAACTCACTTACTATGAAGTACAACATGGTCAGTGCATAAAAGTGTACTTATTGTTTAGGACTGACTCAAGAAGTGTCAATATTGACCTGTGTGAATTAAATGATGTCTTCATGTATGATTTCGTATCAGCAACTTTGAGAATTTAGATGTAAATATGAATTGATAAATATCAAGTGCCCTCAAACTCCAATGAAAAATGGAGTCAAGGGCTATTGACAGGCAGTGCAGTTGCAATATGGCAATTGAATATGACAGCTTCAGATATGATGAATTCATATATCAAAAGTCACTGATTTAAAAAGAGATTTGTTAGATGACAATCATGTGATCTCCATGTGCAATTATAATTACAAAGGGACTAGGAAAGATACACATTTACTTTTCTCTGTTGCATGCAATGGGTACTGAAAAATGTTCCAACTTAAAATATTCAAAATCACTTTCTTGACGAAAATGTCAATTGTTGTGATGTCAGTTTAACTTGGTGGAGGGTGTGACACTAATGGAATCAATCACTTTTAATGTCAATTGTTGTGATGTCAGTTTAACTTGGTGGAGGGTGTGACACTAATGGAATCAATCACTTTTAATGTCAATTCTTGTGATGTCAGTTTAACTTGGTGGAGGGTGTGACACTAATGGAATCAATCACTTTTAATGTCAATTCTTGTGATGTCAGTTTAACTTGGTGGAGGGTGTGACACTAATGGAATCAATCACTTTTAATGTCAATTGTTGTGATGTCAGTTTAACTTGGTGGAGGGTGTGACACTAATGGAATCAATCACTTTTAATGTCAATTCTTGTGATGTCAGTTTAACTTGGTGGAGGGTGTGACACTAATGGAATCAATCACTTTTAATGTCAATTCTTGTGATGTCAGTTTAACTTGGTGGAGGGTGTGACACTAATGGAATCAATCACTTTTAATGTCAATTGTTGTGATGTCAGTTTAACTTGGTGGAGGGTGTGACACTAATGGAATCAATCACTTTTAATGTCAATTCTTGTGATGTCAGTTTAACTTGGTGGAGGGTGTGACACTAATGGAATCAATCACTTTTAATGTCAATTGTTGTGATGTCAGTTTAACTTGGTGGAGGGTGTGACACTAATGGAATCAATCACTTTTAATGAAATTTACACAAATTTTATGAAAAACAACGCAGCTCAAAATACTAAAGCTATTGCTCCATTGATTAGCTTGTATGTAATATACCTTTTTTTTTTAACTTCCATTGCATTTGAGTTTTGTGTTGGTTACAAATAGAAATCCCCTTATTTTCTTCTTCTCTTCCCCCTCCCCCCTGAAAAAAATTAAATAGAAAATAAGTAAAGAAATAAAATATTTGAACTAGAATTCCATCTTCTGGCAACCCCCACTCCTCCCAATTAATCTGTGTTTTTTCAAATATAACCTTTTTGTCAAATGTTTCTCCTTGAACTCGCTGTGAAATGACTCAGAAGGTAAGTACCATTCTGTATGCATAATTGTAACACTTTTGTGACCGTGTTTGTAACATTTTGACACTCCCATCACTCTAAACACATCAATGAGAATAATTTGCATTTGGAGTGGCAAGTTGAGAGAAGTTCTCCTCTGACTTTTTCACTTTTTTCATTCAAATTTTGTGTTTTACTGCTCGTCGATGATGACAGGTAAATTCACCTGCGAATTCAGAATGAATTGTAATCGGTTTCACCATTATTTGCTCGTTGGTGATAAAGCCTATGTAACTGTTAGTTTGCCTCGCACAGACGGCCCTTCACTTGTTTGATTGCTACCTGAGTGGTTACGGAATATGCTAAGGTTGAGATGAGGTGAGAAATAATTAGCATACTGTAGATCTGTTAGATGCTATACTAGGGCACTTTCTTTAGACTATTTTGAGGGATATTTGAATACAAGTAATCCCCTACCTGCATTTGAACTTTCCAAACTTGAAAATGTTTCCTAACCAACTGTCTGTGGACTTAAAAGATAATCAAACTGTACTGTATTTCACCAACTTATAGTTTGTTAATGTAACCAGTTACCTTTTAACTTTTGTGACATATTGATGGTGCATGAGCCCCAGCTGTCCAACCATTTGAAGGATATGTATATTAAGGCAACCCCATGCTTTTAGCTTAAACACTTCTTTTCTGAACATGCCTGTGTTTACTCTATAAAAAGAAGTAACTCATTATCTGTCATTTTTAAATTAAGCTTATAATTTATGTAAGAAATTATGCAAATTTTGTGATGTAGTAAGTATGACCATTTATGTTTCAAAGTTCAATGTCTTCATTTGAGAGGGAAGGTCAACGAATCTGCGGCTTATGTCTGTCATAATGTAGTCAATAATGCTTCAGTTAGAATTTTAAGTTTTCCTTGGAATAAGCTGGAAGGGGATTAGAAGTATTTGACCACTGAGGCACGACACTGCTGAGGGAAGATCTTCCTTGAAACCAATATCGTTTTGCTTTTGAAAAAAAAAAAACCCTAGCCAATAGTATTTTCTGAAACATTCAACAAAATCAGATTTTTAACTTCATTTTAAGTCATAAATATGTGCACAAATGTGCATATCAAGAAAGACCAGAAAACCTAAAAAGCTGTTTGTTTCTTTTGAACAAATTTTGATGCATTGTTTACTGTTTTTATGATTTTGATCAGTTCAAACAAATTAGTCAATATTGCATTTTTCAGGATCTTTCTGCCAATAAATCACCATTTGAATTAAAATAAAATTTCACACATCGAGATGTAACAATTTTGCTTATTTAAATCTTTGTTAGTTCTCATTTCTTCTCTTGAAATTGATCAGCATCATCTATACATATACAGAGTACTCACAAATACTACTCTGCTTGCAGCATTGAAGTAAACATTAGTTGTTATGCTCCTTAAAGTTTTGAACAGTCAGACCCAAAGCAGCTTCGGGTCAGACTTTTCCTCTTTATTTTTTTATTCTGAAAACCACAAACAATTAGAATCAAATTTCCCTTATCAATGACTCCACTGCACTAGACCTCTATTAGGTCCTGGGTTGTTGTGGAAGTTGGTGTTTAGTATCAAACTAGAAATAGATGAAGTCCTTATTGCGTGGTTGAGTGGTAAATTTTATTAAGATAAGTGGTCTCATTTTTTGCTACATTAATTTTGTGGCTATGATTTGCTGAAACAAATTTTTAAGGAGAAAGACAAATCATGAACAACCTTAAAGCACTTCCATCAGAATGTCAGCTAGAAGCAAAAAGTATCAGTTTTCCATAATGTTTCACATTTTAAAAGAAATTTTGATAATGATCATTTACAAAATGCAAAATAGGAACAGACAGGTTTTGAGGCCCTACACTTCATTTTGTCATTACTTTGCATGCTTTTAATGTATTTTACACAGCATCAGTACGGTACAAATATTTGCTTTTAAATCCAATCCTATTGATCATATTAGAGTTCATTCAGAAGACGTGAAACAAATTTTGAAATAGCAATTTTGTGAGGATATATCGAGCAGGTTTTATGCCTTATTTGGGTGATGTTTGTCGATAGCTGGATATATGTTGCTTGATATTGTGTGTGAAGACCATGTAAGGCAATTTTAATTGAATATTTATTTTCAATTAGTTTTAGTGGTTAAATTTGTTTAGTTTTCATGATTCTCTGCTTGAAGATTATTTTGGGGATGAATGAGCATTAAGGTTGCACTGGAAAGTTCTTCTTATGACATCACAAAATTGAAGTATGAAAAAATGTGCAAGATGACTATTTGAGCAATTTTTAAGTGTTGAGTTCTAGCAGAGATGATCTGGGGTCATTCTCAACATCAATCAGGAATGTAAACAAAGCTTTCTGTAGGGAAGAACATATGCAGACCGGATTCAATAAGAGATGTTATCCCTATATACATGACACAAGAAAATAATGAAAATGGGCAAACTTGAAAGCCTGATCAACTTGAGTGAAACAAAAAAAACAAGCCAAAACAGCTTTTAAATCTCATGACTATTTTGTCTAATTTTAGGAAGGCTTGTCTACATCCGGGGCCTAGGGGATAATGCCCCCCCCCCTTTGACCCTGTTATGATCTGCTTTTGAGTCTTAGCCATGGGATATGTTACTTAGCAACACCTCCCTAGTCATAAGTTTTCTTATAACCAATTATTGCATCGCCCAAGTTTAGTACTGTTCAATGACAACCTTGATTAAAATGAAATATGTACCGTATATTCCCTAATAAACACCCCCACTCTAATACCCCATCCCCCCATCTTTTTTCTGCAGTGACAATCGTAAAGTCACATAAATTGATTGGTAATACCGTAATATAAATACACATTAAACTTTTTCCAGCTAAAACTCGTTTAGAAACTGTAAAACTGCCCAAAAAATACAGTCAAAAGAATTAAACTTGCTCCCGAAGTTTGTTTGAAATTTAACCTTGAAAAAATGCCCCCCCTTTGAAAATGTAACCCTCCCTTGGGGGGCATTTATTAGGGAATAAAGTATGTACAACCAAAAAAAACTGTATGCTGTAAGTTATTTAGGAGAAAGTTAGTACACTGTATGCCAGTTGTGTGTCTATCCGTGGGATATTATCTTTTGCCTGGGTAGAAGAACACTTTTTATTACATGATGAAAACTAATTCTGATCTAAGAGAAATCATGCTGTGAGAATTTGTTTTGATTTATATCTGATCAACTCTTGTTTTTCCAAAATTCAATTGTATCATTCCAAACTTACAGCAGGTACCTAGTGATGTTTTGATCAAAGGTCATGAGAGGTCATGAGAAAATCAAGTAACATTTTATCAGAGAGTTAAAACGTAAGGATGATCCACTGACAATTACAAGTATTGTTGCTTTATTTCATTGCTCAGTTTATTTAGGGAATTTACCTTTACTTTATTTAGATTTTGTATATTATTGAACAAATATGACATTTATTAAAGTCAAAGTCGCTATAGACTTTACACTGGGACTTAGCATGTGAAAAATTAGTCACAAAACCAGATTGGTATTTATGATCTGCTTTAACCAATGTGGCATCAGGGGACAAATTATGGGCTTGTTTTGATTTACTTTACAGACAATTTGGCGATATGATTCAAGTTGATTGAACTGTGCTTGGAATGTGTATGGTTCACTGTAATGGAGGATAAATGTTGTATTTTCAGTGATTTGGTGTTTATAAAATCAATGCATAAATTTGGGGAATGTGTTAAGGATGTGTAGAGGCAACATTAGCTAAATTACTTTAAAAAAAGTTATGATAGTAGCAGAACAATCCCATCGAAATGAGTTAGAAACAGTAACCATTTTACTGCGTTTTTCAATCTCAATGACACAAGCTTCTCTTTTTTGCAAAGAATAATGCTCAAAATACTTATGATTATATAGAAAGTATTTTTTTTCAGTCAGAAATCAGAAAAAACAACCACCTTGAAATTTATCTGCATATATCCCAAGTAATATGTACCACCATCCGAATATTGTTTAGTTAAAGGATTAGTTCAGAGCTAGATCAAGCAAGTCTTATCTGATATGAAAGAGAATGTTAAAAGAAACAAATGGTGAAGAAAGTATACAAAAAATCTTATTTTGTTAAGGAGAAGTTAAGTTTGTTATCATTTGTGTAGAAACAACTGAATTCAGACTAGTTGTGATGTCATAGGCTCAGATTCCTCAAAGTCTTTATGTATTCATTTTGTCTTGCAATTTTGTGGCTTAAAAACCATGGGACCTGAAGAAAGCTCTAGGAAAAATAATTTAGATAGTGAAAATATTAAAAAACTTTCTATAAAATACATTAACAATTGCAAAGAATGTGAGGATAAAGATGTTAAATTTCCATAGTAGATATACTATACACCAATCATTTCTACACAGATAAGAGCTTTAAACTTTTAACGGAGTAAGATTTTTGAACATTTTTTTCACCATTTTGTTTCTTTGAAGTCCTCTTTCATGTAAGATGGACATGCTTGACCACTAAACTAATCCTTTCAAATTTCAATTCTGATTGAAATTCTCATTAAATACACACAACACTACTTACAGAGCTTTTTATCTTCTTTATAGAGAGAAATACTTCGCTTGGCCATTTCTTTTCTTTCAGTAATATAATCCTCACATGTGCAAACGTACTTTTTCATAAGTTCAATATATACATACTGTATCAAATTTACATTGCATTACCATTTTAGCCAATTCTTATACTTGCCAGACAAATTATTGAACAGATTCTAGTCTGGTTTTGTAATAAAACATTATTCTTTTGTCAATATGTGGGTCAACTATTCATTGAAACCAGGTCAATTAGATAAAACAAGTTAAAAAAATATTTGCTTCAACCATCTTCAATCAATTTGTGTTCCATCTTACCATTCAGCAATTTATTTCTCTTCTTGCATTCTAAAAAAAATTTCCTCATCAAATTTTCATAATGAAGGACATGAGGAAACATCTTAAGTGCCTAATCTCATGCTTGTTTGAGATTCTTTCCGATGCTCGTTTAAGATTCTTTCCGATGCTTGTTTAAAGAGATATTGTGATCAAATCTGGATTTTCAATTTATTTTGACTTAAAAGTAGTCACTGTACCCCTAGGGGAGGGGGGGGGGGGAATTGCAGATGGAGATAGAAAGAGAGATAAAGTATTATCGTTTTATAACAGTTACCTTTTAAAGTTGTGTATAGTGGAGTTCACATGCAAAAACAGTTTAAATCAATTTCTATTCTTAAATCTTTATTCAGCAAAGCAAGAAAAAACATCTGGTCTTGTGTGAATTTGTCTTTAAAATTATGAGCAAAGAATGGTTTTCTGTTGATGAATTCATTTGAAATCAATAAGGATTTACCGTCGATGTTTTAAGTCCAAACAAACCCCAAGGATGTGGAATGGCCTTTTTAATTGATAGATGGACAGGCAAGTGGAGACTTAATCTAGGTTTGATCGATATGTCCTGATCTGAATCCCAATTTGTCTGTTTATGCCATGAATCAATATGAATGCATTAAAAAGGTTGAATAATGTGGATCTATGGGAACAACTTGGGAATTATAGTGGTCCTTTTGTAGGATCACATTCATTAATACCATCATTAAATTGAGAGAACCTATATTGCTAAAGGTTGTTTTAATACAAAAATAAAAAGTTGACTCCTCATATTTCTAATGGCATGTTATGCACCAGGTGCTCTGTAACCCACTGGGTGCAGGCAATGGACACCTATACTGCCTTAAACTGATGCCACCATCAAGAGGTGAAATAATATAAACAGCATCAAAATAAAAATGAGATTGTGATATTTATGCCTAGCTTAACTCACCAAGGGCAATGACCTATATGGACATGTACCCTTACAGGAAAAATTAGCTTGCAGCAAGCTTGTGACAAGCTAACAATTTTGAGGTTTTGCAGGCTTGCTGCAACATTGCACAAGCTTGCTAAAACTTTTTTGCAAGCTTGCAGCAACCTTGTGGCAAGCTAGTATTTGGGACAAATGCAAGCTTACTAGCTTGCACAAACTAACATTAGCTTGCACAAGCTAGCAAAATATATTTGTTACCTTGCGCAAACTTGCAGAAAGTTTTTGCTAGCTTGTGCAAGCTTGTGGAAACTTGGAAATATTTCTGCTAGCTTGCATTTGTCCCAAATACTAGCTTGCTGCAAACATGCTGCAAGGTGGCCGCAAGCTTGTGCAAGCTAAGAATTGTTAGCTTGTCGCAAGCTTGCGACAAGCTAGTTTTTCTGTAAGGTTGGTAAAATTGCACTTCAGCAAAATATTGCATTTCAGAGTCAAATCTGCATTACACTCTGAAAGTTTTTATTGCATTAAGTTTATATTACATTCGAGCAAGACTACTTTGAATTTTTAGCAAAGTTTGACACATTTTGAGAGAAGTCTAGCATTTAAGAAAGTCTGCAAAGAACTTGGTGTGATGCTAGATTTGTACAATTTCTATTTTGCCCTCCCCCATCCCCTTCCCCCTCCCACCACTCCTCCCCACTCCCACCCCCACACCTACAAAATGCATCCTTGTCTGGATTTGTTTAGGTTGGCAAGGAATACATAAAACACACCAAAAATCATATCAAAGATAATATTCCTGCAATGGTCATCGCAGGGTACTGTCAGAAAATAACTCCCAATTCAAACAGTACACTATACATACAGTAATATACATTTGAAAGAAATCTGAAATCAAATTTTCCTATTCCATCTGAGGAGTCACAGCTTGAAGTCAAAAGGGTTCAAGAAATTGTTGTTTTCTTTTCTTCATTCAGGCTTTTATATTATATATCATTTTATCATATTTGTGTTAACTGGGAGAAATTGAATTGAAGATATACAGTAGGGTTCAAGTTGATGGTTATTGCCCTCAGGTTGTATTGTATATTAACATTGTATTGTATATTAACAGTCACAGTGTGTGCAAATTTGTTCTCAGGGTATTTTGACAAAATTGAATAAGTTATAGGATGGGATGTTAAGTATACAGATGAATGTAATGAGCATTATCATCATGAGTTTTGTAATTAGCTAGAATGTGCTATTTAAAGGAATATCCCCATTTTTTTCGTAGCCTTTGATAAGAAAAAGAACAATTTTAGAAGCAATTTAGTACAAAAAACACGTTGATATGTTATTTCTACCAGGTAATATTTAAATTATAAGGTTCACAAAAATGCCAATAAATGAATAGGAAAAGGCTCAGTATGACATCACAGCAACATATTCTTCCATAACGTTGATGTATTTCATTAAAATCTATTATCCTTTTTTATTAGTAAAACCTGCTAGAAAAATAAATTGATGAAAGTTAGGTATTTATATACATTGCCAAATAAACCCTATTTTAATAACTTTTGAAAAATTGTTTCTAATCATACAGAAACAACAATTAATGTTCAAAGAAATACATAAACATTTGCAATGGAATTGCCTCGATGACATCATCAAACACGAATTCATCATACTGTACAAAAACTTTAAAATGCAATTGGGAAATCTTTAAAACTCCATATCTCCTGAACGGAATTATGATATTAACCTGAATTTTGTACCAAATTGGCTCGAAAAATATGCTCTTTAAAATATTATTCTACAAGAAACCATGGGAATATTCCTTTAATTTTTCATCTGAACTTTTGCTTGAGGGACCTGGGTAACTTGTTTATCTTTTGCTTGAGGGACCTGGGTAACTGTTTATCTTTTGTTATGAGTATGAATTTTAGGGAAATTTGGTGAGAATATTTATACTTGTTAATTTGTTTTACATATGTTGCATTTGAGCATGACTGATCCTTCAGTAAATAAGATTTTTTGTAATTGGGTGGGAGGAAAGAATATTTTCATATAAATATAATTTGAATGTTAGTGCATTGAAATATAAAAACTCAGCTTTAGGTTATATTATTATTGTAATTTGTATCATAGTTTTTTTTTGCCAAATTAGGAATTAAGATTAGACTAAAGGATATCTGTTGCTTTCAGGAAGTGTGGGTTGAGCTAACTGCCTTTTAAAAGAACTATTGCCAACTCTTCGACAACCCAGGGTTAGTTGCCATTTTGTTTTCAGACTCCTCAGTGACATGGTCATAGCATCCTCCATTACACCAGCTTGTTGAAGGAGTGGTTAAATTTGACCATGACATGGTTAACTATGCACTGATCTATGGTCAAAATTGAACCACAATTTTGACCACAATATGGTCAAATGTGACCAATATATGATCAAATTTGACCATAATTTGTGGTTCAATTTTGACTATAGTTT
Organism: Chiridota heheva; assembly: GCA_020152595.1. Taxonomy (NCBI): domain Eukaryota; kingdom Metazoa; phylum Echinodermata; class Holothuroidea; order Apodida; family Chiridotidae; genus Chiridota; species Chiridota heheva. Next base: position 478,345 of record JAIGNY010003865.1, read on the forward strand.
GATTGGTCCATAAGTTGCCCATGTCTTGGTCAATGTTAACCATTCCTTTTTTATTGTGTGGCTTTACAAATCATTTGGTAGGCTCTATGGTAAAGAATACATGGAGACATTGGATGATTTCTATGAGGTACAGGTATATCTGAATAAATTTATAAATAAATCTTAAATGTAAACTTTAAATGAAAATCATTTGCCCGGGAAGTTACAACCAGACTAATATAAAAAATAGGATAATTTATATAACATTTGAGTAATTTTTAAATGAAAGATTTTAGTAAAAGTTTTAAATGCTTGGAACGAAGGTTGAGGCAAGTTTTGTATCTTCAGTATAAAAGTTTGAAAATGGGTTGATTGAGCACTGGATATAATTGCATACATAGGTTTGAATTGTTTGTGAAGACTAGTTCTGTTCAAACAAACTTTATGCTTTTCCACCACAGTGGTGTGTTTGTCACAATGTTCAAGGGAAAATTCGGACAGAGAAATTGAAAAAAACCATTCATTTTTCAAGAAGAACTTAACCCACATTTGTCACGAATGTACTTTTCATGTTTACTCGGATCTCGCAAAAGAGAGGTTCCTTCTGTGAAAAACGTTGGAGTGTTTTGTTAATTGTGACATGGGAGGCAAATAAAGGACAGACACAAATCTAGTTAAGTGCACTTTTTGCCATTTTGGTGAATTTGTTGAAATTTGAGATCAACATGCAAGAGTATGAAAGCAATAAGGAATGAATTGAGTTGCAGAGAACAAATGTAAATTTATGAAAATGATCATTTTAGTGGATAATGACCTTTTTTCAAAGAAAATGGACGACATTAAGAAATTGATAGATTCTGAAGAATTTCTTCAAGAATCTAGGCTTTTGTGGTTTTGTATTTGATTTAAAGGAATAGCCCTATTTCTAAGAAGTTTCATTTTCATTTGTAAAGTATATATGCATGGTAGAGGACTGAAACAAATTGGTGAAAAAACCATGCTGATATTCTTACCCTTAGTAGTTACTGCTTTTAAAAGAATTGACCAGTGTGTTGCAATGACAAGACTACAAAATTGATAAGTTCATTGTCCTATTTGCAAAGAACTATTCAGAATTTGTTTCTTTACTAATATAGAGAGAGTTGATCGACAACTTTGTTCCCTTTCTTCCAATCAATTAAAAAGGATTCTTGGTGTCATTCATACTTAAATAACTTCTAAATTAAGTCATCACAAATTTTATGTATGTATGTACCTTGTTTTTTGGGGCTCATGTCATCTGATATTAAAATGAATTAAATTATTTACATTTTGAAAATATTATCAAACAAATTATATCAATTTGACTGAATTTGACAATTTTTTTAAGTGCAGGAGGATTTTTTATATTCAAAAGTGGACTAAAATTGTATTTGTTTTTATTACCCAGCTTTGCTTCCTGGGGAGCTTAGCTGACAACATTAATGTTTCAATGAACATCTTGATGAAAAGTTTGTACAGCCAGGGGATCTATTCAAGAAGGATATGGTATCTAAATACCATCCCTGGTCTATTCAACTCTCTGGTAATGCATACATCATACACACAGTTTACATTATTCTTAACACAAAAATACACATTGTAGCAATACTTTTAATTAAGCCTTTTGCTACATTCAGAAGTGGGCGTTTTCTTCCACTTCAATTTTGTTTGTGTATCTGAGCAGAGAGTATAGTGTTGACAGAAAATAAAGACAGATGGATTGTAAAAGCTAAATAAAATTCTAAATGCATTTTGGCCATAAAAGCAACAGGTTCTATTTAAAGTTTCTTCACTTTTTGCATGGGGATTTTAATTTGAAATGGAAAATGCTAGTAATTAGCTCAATATTATTTATTTTGCTGCATACATGACATTTCACAGGATGTTTATTTGATCAAAGTCCACTGATGGTTGAATTTCCGGAAGAATTTCAGAGAAATTATTTGATGTCTGGGAAATGAGCTACGACATCACTTCCTGTAGTGAGTGGTTGACTCTGGATTGGGTTGGGTTGATACATACCATACAGTATATGATTTCAAAACAAAAATGTTGGTTTGCTGTGGTTTTCTGATATACTATACTGATTCTTAGTGTCACAATTTGCCTATAAATACATACCAGCAAGGATTATTAGTAACCCTTGCCTGATGGGAAAAGATGTAGGTCTGACCATGGTCCGATAAGGTTTAAAGATAAAAAATGGAATCATTTGGCAGGCACTTCCCTTCCTAAGTTACCAGAGCATTCATATCTTTTGTTTATGAAATAAATTGCACAATTGCATGCATGTTTGCATCTGTATAAACAGGAATGGAAATAAGAATAATTATTCACACAACGTTTACTATCTCCTTCAGCCTTCACCTGATGCTTGTCAAATCATTTCTTTTTTCCGCCTCTTTTCACTATTTTTAAAGAACTACATTAGTCGCACAATTTTCAGACAACTCAGTAGAAAATATAATCCCTTTTAGAAACCTTCGATTATAATCGTAAATAAAGAGATAAAAATTCGCTACTTTTCTGTTGAATCCCAAGGCTGTGTTCTCACTTAATTCTGGATTCATGATTCCCAAAGATTAAACCAACTTGATAATTGTAGAAAAAGCAATTTCATGCGTTCTCACTTGAAGTGCGAGCTTGTGAGTCATTGAAAAATCCGCAAAATGTAATCTAGTAGGCTGACTGTTCATAACAGGATATTGCATAACCAACATGATCACAGGTCATTGATTTGCATTTTCATCTGTGGATCTGATCTCCTGCTCAGGATCATGATCTTAAGACGGTACTCTCCTCCACAGGCATTAAGTGACTGCGATCAGATCCAGGAAGTGTAATTTGCATAGCAAAAAATTGACAGATCTGATTGCCTGCAGTGGATCTGATTGTGAGCTTGTACCCAAGTGAAAACGCATTATAAGCCCCCTTTTATTGGCTTATGTTTATATAATCTCTTTGTCAATCTTTAATGGGTGATCTCTTAGGAACATGACATCTCTTAGGATGTTCAGAATGTTATGTCTAGCTCCCATAAGGGGTATTCCTTTTCCTGTCAACTAGCCATATAAACTGTAGATGCTTATCTCAGAAAAAAACAAGAGGAGATGCTTTTTATCATTGTTTCATCTATAAAAGATATACATTAGAGGTACATTATTAAGACCTGCCTGGTATTATTCCTAACACTCTTGTAATTAGCAATTACTTGTCTAATTCATGCTTTTGTATTATCATCTTGATCTAAATGGTGTGAAAAATATTTACAGTGGGGTTTGTATATCAGTGGGACCCAGGAATGAGATACTATTATAAACTTTGTTTCTTTATCTTTTATTTGTAAACAATGAGTCTGATAGGGGAAAATTGGTTTCAGCATGGAGTTGTCATTCAAAGACATTTCTCATTCTGATAATGATCAATGAGCAGGTTTACTTACTGTGGCTCAAATTAATTAAGTAAAATGAGAAGAAGTATATTTTGCTTATAGAAAGATTAAGTTTATTTAAGCATGGACCTGTTTCTAAGAGAGATTGCATATTTTTTTGGCATGTTTGTGTGAAGAAATAACAGTTGTTGTAGATTAAAGAATGTGGGGATCTGAAATTAGAAAAAGGACCTCTAAACTAATCCTTTTAAGACACCAAGGTACATGTAGCAATTAATTGTAGACTGGCATTAATTGTACTTGATTACATGTCAATTAATTGTTGAACATCAAAGACGACGCTATTCATCACTGACCAGGGACACTGTTATAGATACCTGCACTGACCAAGTAATTAATATGTAATGGACATATATAAGTTATACAACACTGGGAAATTATCCGTCAAAAGCTCCTCTCGTTTTTGTACCACTGGTCATCATATCTCTGATTCAGTATACAGTAGATGTTTAAAGTTTAATTTAATTCATGTCGTCAGAATTGATAAATATTTGTAATACATGAATGACTGGAATGAACAGTTGACTTTCTACACCAGCAGTCAATTTCATAGAGACTATTTGCAACTTTTGAAATTATAATATATCCTGAACGAAACAAGATATCACCGTAGTTTGTTGGCGGTTCTGTTCGTCCTTTTGCTCTCTATCCTACGAGAGTCATATCTGACCACTGAACTTATCCTCTAAGACACCAAGCTAGCAATTTTATTATAGACTATTATATCTTGCACCTGATGACATGTCAATTGTTGAACATCAAAGTTGACATTATTCATCACTAAGTGTTCAATATGTAATTGACATACCCAACACCTAAGGAGACCTGACAGAAATTATCCGTCAACCTGAAATTCCTCTCATTCTATGCCACTGGCCGTCATCTCTTATTTGACATCATAACAAGATTGATGATGTAATGATTCAGTAATGATATTTAAAAGTTTAATTTTAATTAATATCGTCACAATTGATCAACATTGTAATACATGATGAATAATCGCAATGAATCGTTATGTTGGAACTGGGTTAAATGATAAGCTTCTTGGAAATAGGACTTGAATTTGTTGTAATCTAAATTAATCAGAAAATAGATAAAATCATGGATGATGGAGTTGCTGAGTGTGTGCTGTGTGAGTTATTAATAAGGTATCAGGTTTTGCGTGAATCACTTTGTAAAAAAAATCTTTGCGGTGAGAAGAGCTGTTGAAATCCCCGTGGATTTGGTAGGGTAACGAATTAATGTGAAGTCTTTCACATTATTCTTTGTTTCTTGATGTATCAAACTTGTCAAGCATTAACAGTTCAGCCGCTTCTCAATGAATCACAGAGACGCGCTTATCAATTTGGTGCCACAAATACAATTTAAAGTACAGCTAAATGACCTTAATTTAATTTAAATATAGGATGAATTATCGACTGGGAATTATTATATCTAAAGACTGTTCATATGGCAGTCTGGATATTATTTTTTTGAAATGTGACCTACTTACAGTACTTATAAACATTTCAAGGACTTGTAGCTTAATTTACTTCAAACGAGTTAGTTGTTCTTCAAATTCAGCCATTGAAGACAACATCTTTATCACCAAAATGTTAAATGATCAAGTTTTTTCAAAAATAGCAGAAGATTAAGTAAGAGGATTTACATTAGATGACACTTTGGCCCTATTGCTAACATATTACAAGAAAAGTTAAACAGATGTATATAGGCAGCTGTTTCATGATTTTGGGTGAAATAACGGCTATGATTGTCATTGATTATAATATTGCTTCTAAGGTGTTGTTTTAAAATACTTGAATTCAAGGTTTGATAAGCATGAATACTAAAACACTAATCTAACTTCTTTTTGGTTCCAATGTGATAACATCAGGAACCTGTGCGGTCATGATGGCGTGTGTGTATGTATGTATGTATGTGTGGGTGTATGTGTGGGTGCGTGTATATGAGTGTGTATGTGTGTGTGTGTGACGGCCAGCTCATAAAAGCGATATTTCAAGAATGGTACACTGGATTCATGTCATATGTGGTACACAGATAGCCCATGAAATGTAGATGTGCTCTATTGTTTTTGATGGTGATGTCATGCATATTAATGAGTAGGTGGGCTTAATAATAACATTTTAAAAAGTTCATTTTTTAACAACCACATGTCGTGGTGTGTTCATGATGTAAAAATGTTGAATTTCATTAATATGCGTAGTGGGCGGGGCTTGATATGGTTTTGCTGAAAAGAGCTTTATTATTTCAAAAACAGTAAACTGGAATAATGTATTATATGGTACCAGATAGCCCATGGTCTGCAGATATGGCCTATTATGTTTGTGTGGTGATTTCATACATATTAATAAGTATGCAGGGCTTAAAGTGAAAATTTTGAAAAAGTGATAAATGAGCAACTACAGTATGTCCGTTTGCGTCATATTGGGCATGATAATTTTGTTGGTTATTATGTACATGCTTATGTTGTCAATAGGTGTCATTGATATGCATGGTGGGTGTGGCTTAATGTGAAAGTGCTAAATGATGTTATCACCATAAACGATATATCAGATTTATGCTATATGTGGTACACAAATAGGTCATGGTCTGTATGTACGTTCTAATGTTGTGGTAGTGATGTCATGATGCTAATGAGTTTGTGGGGCTTGCTGACAAATTCTTGAAATAGGATAAATGAGCAATCGTTATTGCATCACACTTGCTATGGTAATGTTGTTAATTATTGTGCAAATACTAATGTTGTTAACATTATTATTGATCTGCATGGTTAATGTGGCTTATGAATGAATATGGAACAAATATTTCATGATATGCAATGACATGACAGTTAATACAAATTTTGCAAATCAATCAGTATATGAAAAAACATTGAAACCACAAAACCTTTTGGTTCTGTTTTTTTTTTTAAAGCAATTTGTGCGAAATATAGGCTTATCACTTTTTGAAAGCTGCATACAATTTTGTAGTAGGTCACGAGATTGTTGTGTGTTAAAACATATTCTCTAAAATAGTCGATGCATTAGATCAATCCATTTTTCTCACTTTTGAAATGCTTTGAAGTATAAACTAGTAATGTGCTTCTTATTTTGTTCTGGGCAGATATAATACCTCCCATGTAGTGGTTATCGTACCTGTCTACAGACCAGGAGGCCCTGGGTTCAAGCCTGGGTTGGGTAGACATGCCAGTGCACCACAAGTGGTTATCAAAGGTTGTGGACATTGACTTGGTTGTCGATGTTATGGCTGTCCGTACGTCATGCCTGTGTTCTCGTCCGGGTCGTGTGTTAAGCGTGTTGAGATAGCAATATTACTATCATAAGCGAATACGCAGGCGACGACCCCGTCATTGTAATTGTGTGTTCACTCGTCGTCGTCGTTGTTTCAAGTGGCTTAAATGAGATGGTAATGATTTATTTGGGCTTTGCCTCTTGTATTCTAAGTAGATCTGTTTGTTTGGATGTCTCCTCCCATTAGTAAGACACTTGAATGCCTCATCATAATGAAACAGTGATTGATTATTTCATAAAGATCATTAACAACAGTGGCATGATGTAAAGCAGCCTGGTGTTATTACAAAGTACTTTATATACTTCAGATTGAAATCCTAACAGATTGATTTTGTGTTTAAGATAAGTTCAGTTGTTAGGCATGTTAAATTGAATGCCGAAGGCTTACAGAAAAACAAGCTTGCAGCACGCTTGTGACAAACTAACATTTTTAGCTTGCTCATGCTTGGAACAAGTACACAGTACAAGCTTACCAAGCTAGCAAAATGTTTTACAAGCTAACAAGTATTTGCCAGCTGTACAAGCTTTTGTTAGTTTGCGCAAACTTGTATTTGTTACAAATACTAGCTTGCAGTGAGCTTGTGCAAGCTAAAAATGTTAGCTAGATTTTTCTGTAAGGGGCTGATTGCAACACCTAAAGAATCACCCAACTTGTTTTAAACAGGAAATCTCGTCTCAAAAAAATAAAATTGCGTGACTCTTTTATTTTACAAAGTAAGAAATTACCATTGAATAAGCCATTTACAAATGTTAGCTTGTCGCAAGTGTGCTGCAAACTAAAATTTCTGTATGGAAGTGGTTGCAACACTCTTCTTGTACTTCTGCTAAACTGCTTAATAAATCTAACAATAATGGACCATGTACAGTTATCTGAGAACTTTTCATAATGAATGCTAGGCTTGTGTTTAAATTCTATCCATATGCTAATTCACTCAAAAGGAGTTGAAATTTGAAAAATTACATAAGAGTTTGATCATAAATTGATAAGTTTACACCTTTAACTGTTAAACCATTTTTTTAAACCAAAACATATTCCTAAATTCAATGGTGGAAATTATTATTATAATTATCATTCTCATATGTAACCCATAGAAATTGCTATTATTATATTGTGTTTTTAAATCTCTTTGTCTGCAATTTTAGAATCTCCTTTAACTCAATGACCTTATTATTATAATTATTATTCTCATTCGTAACCCATAGATTGCTATTATTATATTGTGTTTTTAAATCTCTGTCTATAATTTTAGAATCTCCTTTAACTCAATGACCTTAGCAATTTTATTATTCTCATTCCTAACCCATAGAAATTGCTATTATTATATTGTCTTTTAAATATCTTTGTCTGTAATTTTAGAATCTCCTTTAACTCGATGACATTATTATAATTATTATTCTCATTCGTAACCATAGATTGCTATTATTTTTTTGTGTTTTTAAATATCTCTGTCTATGATTTTAGAATCTCCTTTGACTCGATGACCTAAAGCTTCTTGGTTAAAGGAAAGGTATCGTCCCATAAATAATTTCAGAAGTAAACTCCGCCGTGATGCTAACGTCACTTCCGGTTTTCAATTTTCTTTAGTGATTGTGAGAAATCTGTGATGTTATCGATATCACATGTAGGCCCCTGTGTTTGATTTAGCGAATGTGTGATGGATAACATCGCAGCTTTCTCGTGATCTATAGGAAGAATTGAAAACCAGATGTGATGTTATCAGCATGGCGGCATTCAGTTCTGAATGTATTTTTGGAATGATACAGTACCTTTCCTTTAATCATAAATTGGAAGTCTAAATAAAGATTTATCATATTGCCAAAGATATCAAGTTACACTATGTGAATACCTCATCAGTAATATATTTTAATTAATGAGAACATTCTAGAAGCATACAAAGACAAACCATAATGCATTCATCGTGATAACATGACATGATTTATATTGACATTGAAGCATTTTTTGAGCACATAATTCCAAATTGAAAGAAGATATCCTGGAAACTTCTTCGTCTTCAATTCCCCATGAGAAAGTGTCTTTCCTCTAAAAAGAAGAGGGCAATTTGCTACATGTTGGCATGATTCTCAAGGCTTATGACTGGCTGGCATTTTCAATGCTGGTTTCTTCACTCTGTTTTCTTACACCGAGATTTACCGATTGAAGAAAAACCCACCCAAGCGCTTGATGTTTGATAATGTACAGTATATTACATGAATTAATGCTTGTAATGGCGCAAAACAAAATTATTTGAAGGACATGGGATGTTATATTGATCGGGAAAAGATCATAGCCTTCTTGCTTCTTGTTGGTGAAGGAAATTCATTGAGGTGAAGGTAACGTGTTTCACGTTGATCATGAAATTCTAATGTATTGTATTTTATGTTTTGTATAGATTAATACATCACTAAATGGAGCAGTAATGACTATTAACGATTCATCTTTTGGTATGTGCCGAAAGATCATGTGAGGGAGGTCAGACCCCTAGCTTGATTTAAAAAGGGTCAGGGTGCTAGGCTTGTTGAGGGGCTTATTAATGCATGTGTGAAGTGCTGTGTCTTTTTTGGCGTGAAGTCCGGGGCCCCCTTGAAGCTCAATCCCCTGGTGAAGAAGCTCTGGGGTGTTAGCTATAATCATACCTGTACCTCAGAATGAAACTATTCTAATTGATAAGGACCAGTCATATAGCCAAATAGGACGATCGCTTACTATCATTCTGTGTTCTGTATCCATGTAAGTTATTTCATTTATGAGGTTAAGTAAGATTATTAAGTTTAAAAACATTAAATCTATTTTTTTAATACTTTTTTCTTATGAGGGGCAGGGCAGGCTGCCCCTGTGTAATAGCAAAGCTAGGGGTCTGCAGTACTGATGCATGCAATCAGCAATATTGAAGTCTGGGCCGAGAAAAGGATAACAACTTATCTGCTTATCAAGAGTGGTAATTGTTAACATGGGTATTTAACACATTTGTAAATTTTTCATCTCCTTGTCCAGTACGTTTGAGTCTCAGAGCAAAGAAATTTTTAATAAATTGATTTGTAGAATCTTGGCTGTTTTTCATAACATTTTTAAACAGAAGATAACAGATTGTTGCAAGATATTTTAAAGGCCATCTATCGTGATTAAAATATGGCGGCATACTTTTTACTCAAAAATGATTCTGATTGGCCAATCAATGTAAGTCCACAGTGTGCCATTGCATTTAAACCAATTAAAACAAAAGAATTGAAATATGTTAACCTTTTCACGTTATTAGGTCAGTAGGACACTTTTACCTGTACCATGTCCCCCATACAAACTAAAGCAACATTCTCCCCCTCTCAGCAGATCTGCTCTGCTTGAATCATTGTTTGACTTCAGGCCCATTTTGTTTCACGAAATCTCTCTATTTGTGTCACAGAAATTGCATCATAGTTGAAAATTGTTTTTATTTTGCCATTATATAAAACTGGCATAAAAAATCCTGTTTGAAAGTTGTTGTTCTGAGACTATTTTGAGTTATCAATTTAGAAGCACATCTTCCTGATCTCAGGTACTGTTTTTTGTTTTGTCGGTTAAGCAGCTCATTTTTTATGACATTTCCATGCCAAAAAGTTTCTCTTTAAGCCTACTTACACCTGACACCTGAGTTTTTCTTGAAAACTCAGGTATGACAATTACCAACCCAACTTCCTTTTCAGTGTATTGTCTTTCCACTCAAACAGTGATTGTTTATCTGCCATTCCCATGCACACCACAGCCAAGTAGCCTGAGGTTATTTGATATGTAAGATTACAGAAAGCCGGTGCTGAGTAATTAGGGCTTTTTTGTGATTAAAATCACTCATCGGTGTTAGGTGTCTTAGTGAGAGAAATTTGTTTTCAAACTGGTGATGAAGTTAGCTGTGTATCATATGTCTGAAGTGATTTGTGCATTTACTGTGAATGATTGATGGACCATCTCTCCTAAGGAAAGATATTGCTTCATGTCTATTTTTAGCATCTTTTAAAGATGTTTAAAGTATTACAAAAGTCAAAGCATAGTAAACCCAATAGGTTAAGGAATTAGGCAAGACACATGTTCTGGAAACTTAAGTGTGCTGGCTCTCTAAGCATGGTAACTCTCTGGTTGGTATTTACATTAGTTTAAAAATATAACATTTCATAAAATATATCATCAAAACACCTATCAGGCAGAACATTTTTCTTTCTTTATAAATCATAATGACTTGAAAATGAAAATCCACTTGGGATATTTTATTCCCATTTGGGACTTGGCACTTCATAAATTTTGTATTTGTGACACATGACTTGAATTCAAAATTTTTTAGGGTACATTCCTGTTGTAAATCTTTCTGTTTTCATATAAGGTCAAGTACATTGTAGAGGCTGTCACTGGTTTGGTCTGTGGAAAAATGATGGGAAATCCCCTGATTGAAAGCAAACTATAAATATAAATGAGTGGGATTTTTCTGATGTCATTGAAAGTGAGACTTACAATAGATATTTTTGGAAACACTTTTACTCCAAAGTTTAACATCAGGGTTTGGTAATCTGATTGTTAATCATTATGGTACTGTACATATTTACCTTCAAATATTTAACCTTTTGAAAAAGGGGAAATTTAGCAGTTTATGATCAAACACACAATCCCAGATATACATTTATCTTGGCTACTATACCAATGTCCTAGGAAATTCTAGGCTATGGAATTGTAAGAGAAAGTATACACCCAATTTGTCATATTAACAGATATGTAATTATCCCAAGATTACAATGTGGTAATTACATCGTAGCCAGTGGCGGCACCAGGATTTTGGTCATGGGTGGGATAAGGAAGGGAGGGGGAAGGGGGGGCAAGCGAGGGACAAATTTGTCTCATGGGGGAAAAATCCTATAAATCCGACAAAGTATGTCACTTTACAAAATTTTGTGGGGGCAAAGTGATATCGTAGGGGAATTCCCCCATGCCCCCCCACTCCCCAGTGCCGCCACTGATTCTAGTTATGTTTCTTTTTGAATCTATTTTGTAATCTAGAGACTAAAGTCGAAAGAAGCAGAGTTCATAGGACTGAATGAAAATACACCTGCTTGATCAGACAACCTTTCAATTTTGTTGTTCTGTTATTGATCAATTCTGCTTCTTGAACCAGTTTTCAAGAGACTGGGACAGGTGTATCTAGATACATGTAAATGACTCAAGCTTATAACTGTGGTTTCATTGCAAGGTTCTGACAGCCTGATTCATGTACTGTATGTTGCTAAATGCAACACCCTTAGTAGGATTGTAGACATGCTTGAGAAGTTATTATAATGTTCCAAGTGTTTGTGAGTAAGGCATTGCAGTGAGTAAGGCATTGTAGTGAGTAAGGCATTGCAGTGAGTAAGGCATTGCAGTGAATTTTATACTGCCCTATATCCAAGGAATATGTTGAATGCCTATCCAAATAACAGAATGAATTTGTGGTCTTCTTTTTTCCATCTGTTCATATTGCTTTAATAAAGATAAGAAATGAGTAGGAGTGGGGGGGGAGGGGGCCCTTTATACTAAAAGTGATAGGAGTAGGGGTGTGCAGCCCACCAACCAAAAAACATACCCGCAGTATGACAAATTTTTGGCAACTGCAGAATGAAACTAGACTTTTGGTGCCTGGAGTATGAAAAATGTAAGTTTTAATACCTGCAGTATGAGTATTCAATGAAAATATTGTAAAAATATACAAGCAGTACCAAATTAACAGAGTAAAGCATCATATTTTGGGACCTGCACTATGAAAATGCTGGAAACGAGACCTATTATTTTATTATATAAAACACATTTTTTTTTTTATAGTAATAACAAAAAGGTACCTGCACTACAAGTATATACCAAAAAAGGCACCTGCTCAGGCAGCACATAATATACCTCACATATTGAAGTCCCCCCCCCCCCCTCTCTTTTCCCCTGTAAGTAACATCCATTTTTTTCCTCACTTTTTACTGGACTTCAAATTCTATCTTATAAAGCAAGAAGGGCCTGTCTGGTAATTGGTGTTCACACAATTAATAAAGAAGTATTTGGGTGTTATTGTTTGAAGTGGCTCAGTGCTTGTCCTCTTGGGGTCCATGGGTTCTACCCTGCAACCCATCTTATTGTTTTATGTATCATGTGAGGTCTATGAACACCTTGGCAATTTTGACTGCAATGCTTGACAGAATTACAGTAGTCTCTTAAAATTTCAAACAGGTTTCATGTAAATATTGAAATGTTTTGGAAATGTTTGAAATATTTGTTATATGTCCGAGTATATTCTGTATCTGTCATTGCATTTTCTGTGACTTCCCTAAATTTAAGATGATTGCAAACACCGTCACCCTATTTCTTGGAATTGTGATTGAACGTTTTGCTTTATTTATAATTATTTATGTTGTTGGAGACAATCATGGAAGTTTATTCTTGCTTTACAAATAACACACAGCAAGCTTGTTTTTCTGTTCATGATCTAAATTGATGAAGTGATGACTGAGTGAAAATTAATTCAAGATATGTCTAGTAGCATGAGTAATGTGATGATAACCATATTTCAAACACTTAATAGACAATTGAAATATCATACAAAATAATTTCAAGTCTATTACCTTACATAGCAACTTCTCCGTTCTCCCAAACCCTGAAGGAAGGGACAGAAGTGTATGTGTTCTGCTCCAACATCTCAAAGCAAACGGATGTCTCAAGCCTCAAAGCAATATACTAAATTCTTGTCACATCTTCACTTAATCTTAAAAAGTTTTGAAGTGTCTTGCAAAAAAACTCCTCCCTTCTTTTTTTTTTTGGCAAAGATAATAAACTCATATCATGTTCTTTGTATAATTGAGAGAATCTTTTTTTTTTATTAGAACTTAAAACCAAAGTTATGAAATATGTGACATGATTTGACTCAATTTTCTTGATGACAAATATGTAAATGTCATTTCTAGTGGTGTTTTGGGGGATTTGATGGCGGTTCTAAAACGGTGGATGACTTTGTTGAAGTGTGTGATTAACTTTTTTACTGTCTATATTTCCCTGACTCATCAGTTTCAAATCCCTCTCACTAGTGGCCCATATATGCAGGAAAGATATTCCATTTCAAAAAGCATCAAAGAATTATGAATGAAGTTATGAGATTTTGTGGGGTATTCAAGTGCTTTTTTATTGTCTCTTAAGTATATTTTTTTATGAACTTACAGTGATAATTGTTTTACAAAATTATGAGAAAGTTTTTGATAAATAAAATGGAAAAAACTCAATAGGAATTGCAGAGTGTGGAAAAGTCATTAATGGAAAGAAAAATATCTTAAGTTTTTGGAAGAGAGGATAGCCATAGTGTAATTTAAATAATGGACTAAAGGGTAGTTTTAGGGGACAGAATAATAATTTGATTAAATCAGGAAATTTGAGCAAGTTTATAGATGACTCACTGGGTCATTGAAATTCAGTATAATGTGTAGTCCATTTTTCTGGATGGTGACTTGCAGGATTTCAGGAGAGGTTTCAAGGGTAACCAATTACTAGTTGTTTATACTGTGTATTTTATTCATAATCTTGTTCGACTAACAACATTTTCAGACTGTAGGAGGATGAAAAACTTTGAAAGACTGATTTTCATTCTTCTATCAGAAGATTTTGTTGGTTGAATGTATGAACTTTCTCTCATGTACAGGATTTGCCTTCCAAAAGTTGTTGGTATAATCACAAAATCATGCTAAGATACAAGAAAATAGGGGAAAAGGCACATGGGGTGGGGGGGTGGAACATGGGGTGGAACATGGGGGGGTGAAGGAACATGGGGGGGGGGTGGAGGAACATGGGGGGATGGAACAATGTAATCTCTTCTTTTGAAGATCATTCACAGATGAATGGATGAAAGAACCAAAAAGGCAGAGGTGGGGTTGAACGACCCCTTTCACCCCTGTATTCTCTTTTGAAGATCATTCACAGATAAAGGGATGAAACAGAACCAAAATCGTTAAGTTATAATCTATTCAAATGAATAATTTCTTATTGTAGATTTCCTTTGTGATGTATGTTGAAATGGTTGCAATCAAGAATTCATTAATACGCCCAGAGAATAAGGATGGTTATTATAGTCAGACAGCATTTTAGGCCTCATCTTCCTGGTACATAGTCTGATCTTTTCACATCCAATGTCTGTTCTTTTCACATCCAATGTTAGCACCTCACCTTAAACTCACCACCAAGCAAATAAACATGACTTCATTCAAATATTTGTGGTAAATCTCCAACACACCTTCTTCAGTGCATGTGGGTGTACATTACTGTAAATCATGTGGTTTTGCAACATAACAGTTAGACCAGTAACTAAATATGTTATTGAAATAATATCCACTCCATGCAGTAACAAGCCAAGGACCCTGTATGAACGTGATTAAAAAGAAATAAAGTCTGACACAATCCTTATTTCATATGAGATCTAGATTATATCTTAAGTTATTCATGTTTAAAGTTGACACATGGAGGCTGCCATTTTGTTCAATCCTGTATTGATATCTTGTGCATCATGAAACTATTTCCCCAACAGAGAGGCAAGAAATATAATGCATTTCTGTATAAATTGTATTAAACGTTTTTATTCCAAAATTGTTTGACACAAAGTTTTAACAGCATGTTTTGATACTTTGATGTTTACACAAAAATATCGTTGACCCTTACAAATGGGAAAGATTTTTCATCAGCTAGAAACTTGAGATTTTCTATGCATGTTCTACGCTGTAAAATCAAAATGACGGTCCTAATAGTAGTAGCATTAAAGGTCTTAATAATTACAAAATTGTGTTAGATTGCTTCACAGAAGGTATAAAACTTGGTCAAAAAAATTTCCCATTTTTGATTCTATCATATAAGATAAGGATTATGTCAGACTTTACAGTATGTCCTATTTAATGATACGATGAATCCTTCAGTGTCCTTTTTCAAGTAAGAGTACAAAATGTATGCATACATACATTTTTGTTCACAATTAACTAGTACAAATTGTGTTCCACTTTTTTGTGATAATAAATGAAATAAATGTAAAATATGTTATGTTTTTTTTCCTTATGTATTATCATCAGAAAATACTATTTTGCAAGATAATAAAAAGCAGCAGCTTAATCCCCCATTCCATTGACCAGCCACTAAGCTTGCCCTCAACCTCCAGTACCCCTTTTCCCAAAACCCTCTCTGACATCAAACCGCTTATCGCTTCCCTTGTTCGTGACCGCTGGAAAACCTCATGGGACTCCCAAATTGATAACAAACTCCACGACATCCAGTCCATCATTCCGACCAAACCCACAATCTTTTCCATATCGACAACATCCACATTACCCGCCTTAGAATAGGTCACACCCACCTCACTGAGACTCCCTCCTTACTGGCTCCCCACACCTCTGCAACAATTGCCATTGCCCCTTCATAATCCATCACATCCTCCTTGCCTGCCCCCTGTACAAGACCCCCTGTACAAGACCCCCTGTACAAGACCCCTGTACAAGACCCCCTGTACAAGACCCCTGTACAAGACCCCCTGTACAAGCTCCCCAGAGCTTCACTCACCCCTCACAACTCCATAGCCAAGCTCTTCCAGAGAAACCTTGCGGAAAAAAATATCTCCTTCCTTCATCATGCCTCCCTATACAACCATATTTAGTATTCCTCTCCCAGCCCCCTCTACCCACATTTATCCCTTTCTTTGCACCCTGCATTTCCTTTTTCGATCCTGGCTATTAGCCCCGTACTTCTCACAGACTCCTCCTATTTGCTTTTCTACCTCTGGAATGATCTAACCTCTCAGGCACAATTTGACTCTCACTGTCATGGTGCAATAAAGCCCTCATTAAACAAACAAGCCAAAATGCAAAGATAAAAAAATCCCCTTCTCAAGAAGATTTTTGAAATATGTTGGGCATGAATCTTCTGAAATTGTAATGTAGATTCTCCAATATTGCTGCGAGCCTAGCCACTCGTCCTCTAGCCTCGCTGCACCTATTCTTATTATCATTTGACATAAACAAACATGATTAAAATGTGACGGGCGTACATATTCCAAAATAATACTGATTGGTCTATCGATGCAGTGAGTTGGAAATAGATTTTCAACTCCCTGATCAATGTAACACACAATTTGAAATGTATTGACCTTGGCATTAGAGATGACAACTGTATTTGTGTCATAAACATTTGAAAATACTAAGTTACAGTTTGAAAGAATGAGAGTAAACTCATTATTTAAATCAACAAAGTTCAGAAACTGTTTAATAAGAAAAAGACAATTCACAAAGTGAATTTTGTACAGTTACAAGTATACCAACTTTTTCAAAACAATTTTTTTCATTTTTAAAAGGATGAAATCATAGGTTGAATATGAGAAACGAGTAAGAATAAATCTTTTAATAAATCTGATTTCTTTAAAGCAAATTCTAACTGAAATACTAATTAACATTTAATTTATTCAAAAAGCAATTGTAAGTAAAACTCAAATATTAGCTGGAAATTGTCCTGTCAGTACATCTTCCAGCAAAAATGCAAACAAGACCCAAAACAGTGCTTATAAACCCCCAAAGTACTTCCATATCTGGATGCCTAGGTCAAGGATCAAGCACTAAAAGGGTCAAAGGTCATTTAGCTATGGAGTATATTCTATAAACTAAAGGAACATTTAGCTTGATGATGACGACGACGAGTGAATACACAATTACAATGACTGGGTCGTAGCTTGCGTATCGGTTATGATAGTAACAATGCTATCACGACGACACGACGTACGGACAGACATAACATTGACAACCAAGTCAATGTCCACGGCCTTTGACAACCAGTTGTGGTGCACTGGTATGTCTACCCAACCCAGGCTTGAACCCAGGGCCTCGTGGTCTGTTGACATGTATGATAACCGCTACACCACAGTTGGTAGACAAGCTTGATGATATTTTGAGTGACTCTTATGAATGGCTTGCTGTCTTTATTCAAATCATAACTATACACATGATATCAATATATGAATACACTCGTAGATTTATTCAGTATGTATACTCTTATACAGTATGTATTTATGTTTGTGTATATATTCCTATATATGAATAAAACATTTGCATAATTATTAAGTGGGTCTTACATGAGGAATATCCTAAGTTATTTTGCATGTGCAATACAGATACAGGTACTTTATGTACATCCATATGCTTGAATTTTTAACACCCTCTTGGCACATTTGACTCTCGACTGTTGCAGTGCCATTGAACATCAACAAACCAAACCATATTCTTGAAGGATGAAAAATTAAGATCCAAACTTTTCATCCAGTGATTTGTTTTCGAATGATAACCCGTCCACAAACTATACATTTTAAATATAACGTAAATAATGTGCACATTTGGCTCTGCACGATCGGTTTTATATCAAAAGTGCATTCCTTCACAGAATTTGCAGCTATATCTTATCTTGAGCACGTTTGGGAAATTCCCACTGGACTATCAAATCATTTAACTTTTTATTTGCTATAACAGTACAGTAGGCCTACAGAATAGATGCAATGATCTGCTTCTTTATTGCTTTTATTTTCTCTTCATTTTTGCAATCTTGTCTTAAGGAAATTGCTTGACCATCACCAGTAAATTGCTTGACTGTATCACCAGTAAATCTGGTACATACTATAGTACGTCATTTCAGCACCAGAAATTGATTGGCTTGTACTGCATGTGATTGTGTAAATATTTCGACCAATCAGACATGCTGGAATGTAGCATATTTTTTTTTTTTTATCTCGACCCTCTTTTAATCATCTATACTATAACATGGAGGTATATTAATCGAAAGTAGCACCATGTTGACAAAATTTTGTCTCCCCATTGAGATGAAATTTGGGTGGAAATGAGCCAAAGAAAAATTGTTTTGCAAATTTGCAGTTCTTAATACTACATGTGTGTGTGTGATGTAAAATTTCAGTGTACAGTACAGTCGGAAATAACCGTACGTGCTAAGTGCGCGGCGTTAGTGCACTTACCGCCATGATGAATGGAGCTGCCCAAGCACAAAATCGTGCTAAACGTGGGGTACTGTGCTAAAATCACCGAGCTTGCAGTCCTGCCGACTATTCATCTGTGACTTACCGTGCTAAAAATCGATAACGCATTGTATGCATTATGTCAATCAAGATCAAAGTACCTGTGCTTTGTAAAGAGACTCCTAAGCCATGGTATAGTGTTCATACACTTGAAAGATATGGGTGAAATATTGGTTGGTAGTTTGTTAATAATATTCTTATTTGACCTTTTCATTCTTTAATCATCATTTTTCAGGGAAGTCTTTAATTATGTAGTCTGAAATGAAGTATTTTAATTCTTAAATACTTGAGGTTTGCAAATGATTCCCATGTTGATCAAAACATTTCAGGATTCTGTTTCAGCTATTTTTCATCCGCATATTGCCATTCGGTCTAGTGATCCTTTAATGACGGATGTGTTTATATGTGGAGAAGATCTGATCTCCCTTACAGAAATATTAGCTTGCAGCAAGCTTGTGACAAGATAACATTTTTAGCTTGTGCAAGCGTGATGCAAGCTTGCAGCAAGTGTGATGCAAGCTAGTATTTGGAACAAATTAGCTTGCGCAAGCTACAGTAGTAAAAACTATCTGCAAGCTTGTTCAAGCTAGCAAAACTTTCTGCAAGCTTGTACAAGCTAACAAATATCTTATGCTAGCTTGCGCAAGCTAATGTTAGCTTGTGCAAGCTAGTATTTGTTGCAAATACTAGCTTGCAGCACGCTTGCGACAAGCTAACAAGCTAAAAAAATTGGCTTGTCGCAAGTGTGGTGCAAGCTAAAAAAAATTTAAGGGCTAGGTAAAATGTGAACCATGTGATGAGTTCAGTTTTGCTAAATGCAGGGTGCTAATTGCTTTGGTTTAGGAAAAACTTTTTACTTAATAAATCTGGTGGTAATTTTCCTGGCTACGACCCTGTCACCATCCTTCTCTATGATAAAACGTTACTTTCATTGTCAATAAACCACACCAGCTGTTCAGTCTTTATTTAAAGTTTGTAATGGCTTGTCTTTGTGGCAAGGCAAATCAAATCTTTTGAATAGATTTGTGTATGTTAAAATAATTTGTGGAAGTCATTAATGTGCAAATATGAACATTAAGCAGTTGAGTGCTATTAGCATCTGTGGTAATGATATTTTCTGTAAAACATTGAAATCCCATTGAAAATGAGTCTTTATTGAAAATACTTAAAGAGAAGAAAAACTCAATTTGACTATTTCTCCTTTCAGCATTCTTGTAGGCGCACCTAAAGCTCAGTCAGAGTTTCAGCCGACCGTGGAGAGGCCCGGTGGTCTATGGCGGTGTTCGGTAGTATCTCCATTAGACTGCACAGAAATCAATATAGATGACACAGGTACGAGAGAATTGCAAACATATTTATTCTAAAGTTTTTTTTTCTTTCTTCATTATATTTTTACCTGACATTTTAATTTGTGGATTATAGCAAGTTTGCAATTAAATCATTTGCATGCCATAGTTAAATGTTACAAGTATTTTACATTTACAGCACATTTACAGTACATTTAGTTTAGGCACATGCAAGGGAAAGCACATGTAAGTCACCGTTGTGCGGACTCAAGGAATATACCACAAGGGAAGTGGATGAACTTCCTGCACTTTTTTAGATGTATTTAGAGAACCTGGCAAAGGGGTGAAACACTTACATACCATCAGGACTGACAGCTTTATGTCCCCTCCGAAGGACAGTGAGTGCCACCCAACCATTGACTACTTTTCCCAAAAATTGGGTGGGGGAGAAGGCGTGCATGATGCAGAAGACAACCTCTGCGCTTGTTGTCAGCGTATCCTTTTGCATAGGATTGGAAAAACCACTCGCCTGCTCGCCATAGGCAAGCAAAAAAAATTGTGAGGAGTAGAAATATTCTGATATACTGTAGTGCTCACTGCACTTAAGCCATAGTGAGCAGGGGCGGATTCAGAGGGGGCAGGGGGGAGCATGGCAATTAAAAATTTTCCAATGAATTTTTTTTTACATGGGATTATTCTTTCTTAGTCAAGGTTTATGTAAATTTTCTTCTATTTTCTCAAAATTTAATTCAAATTTCAGGAAATCTCTTTCATCTTCGCCCCAATTTCCGAAAATTTCCTTCATTTTGGGGCAATTTTTCTTCAATTTCTGATAAATTTTCTTTAATTTTCGGTAAATTCCTATCAATTATTGAAAAATGTTGCCAAATTCTACCAAAATTTCCTTCAATTTTGTGTCAATAATTTCCCAACCGAAAGAAAACCTTTCAGAGAGTACCTTTCTCTCTGTTCCCTGCTAGACTGCCGCACCTGTGTCCCAATATGTTCTATTAATTTTGACAAAAGTGCTCATAAAACATGTTATCACATCAACCCTGCTTTGGTTTGGCTTACCCCCCCTGCCCCCCACCCCTCGACATTTTATCCTGGCTCTGCTCCTGATGGCTAATCAAAATCTTATTTTGATATTCATAATGAATTGTTTTATTTTAGGTAACATAATTACAATACTGTTTTTTTTTCTTCTTTTTTTCTCTTGACTAAAAAATGCCCCTTATTGTCCTCCACACACACAAGTGAGTGGTATTTACATTAAAATTCTGAATTTAAATCAAAATTTGGCTGTTGGCTGTTTGTGTACTGCTATGTTTTTAGTACATATGCGGTCATGAAGTCAGGCTCAGAAAAAGGGCAATAGAGAGGTGTATATTTTCCAATTTTAGTCAAAAGTGCTGCTGTGGAGTAGAAAACTACTTGGCGAGTAGAAGTACTGGTTTCATCATATTTAATTGCCAAGTTGTATAAAGGATTGGCGTGTGACTTTTTTTGTATTTTTCCCAACTCTGTTTTTGCATTCCTGTGCAAAAATCACTGTCAGAGATATATGAATTTGTTTTTCTCTAAGTGAATGAATATGTTATTTGGTCACCTTTTGTCATTTTGGTATCGATAGTGTATTATATCCGTGAAGTGTGTATATAATAATTCTTTTATTTTGTTTCACCTTTAGGTAACCAAAATAGCGCAGGTAGAATTGACCATAAAGATAACCAGTGGTTGGGGGTTTCATTGACAAGGATATCAACTGGTGTAGGTGTTACGGTAAGAAATGATCTCTTCTTCAAAAAAAGTATCGGCTAAGACTTCCCTACAGTGCCGTTCGTGCCTGATAATCCTGCATCGTGTAATATGCTACTCTGATATGCCATGATTTTTCTAGTGCATTTACATAAATAGAGGACAATCAAAGAAACAAATTGGTGAAGAAACTGTTAATTAGTTTAGGAGTTATTGCATTTCAAAGATTCCAGTATTAGTGTTCTGGAAAATGACTGGTGCAGCAAAAACTGTGATGTCATAGTTGCACTTCGAAGACAATTTTGATGTATTTCTATGGAAATATTTTTTCGTTTCTCTCTTCTAAAATATCTACATGAACAGATGGGCTTGACATTTTCTTGTAAACTATATGTTAAACCCATTTAAATAATTACACAAAACAATGTTTTCTATTTAATTTTCAAAGAAATACATGCAAATTGTATTGTAAGTGCAGCTATGACATCATACTGTTGAATTAGACTTAATTTACCAGTAATTTTTCAACACACTGCAAAGATTTTAAATACTGTAACTCGTAAAACAAAATAAGATATCAATATGCTTTCTTCATTCATGATTTTTTTTTTGTATTTCATCGTTTTTCTCCCCCACATTCAGGCAATGTTTATTTTGAAACTTTGCCACCCCACCCTCCCCCACTTACAGTCGACAAGTTCCACCAATGAGAGCAAGTACTCACATAAGCATTAATTTCCTGGAAAAGTTTGTCATAGGATCTATTATTAAATCTTATGCAAAATGTCCCACAAATTTTTAAGAAATGTTTTGTGAAAATGTATTTTCTTATAAAAAGTTCAAATTTTATTCAATTCAATGGGTAGTTTTTTGTGTCTAGGATTAAAGGCAATGCACTTTAAACTTTGCAAAATGTGTGTTAAACCTGCATGCATTCATGGTTAAGTGAATATGAACATCATAAAAGTAATTTCTCTGTATTATCAATCAGACTAATATTATGTAAAAATGCAAAGTAGGAAATTTCATTATTATTATTACCACAGATACAAAACTTTCAGTTTCTTTGGTCAAGTTTTTGATGGTGTATTTAACTGATACAGTAGAATATTCAGGTGCCCACATCCTTGGTTTAAAAGCTTTCGTAGATGTTCTTTTTCAAATGCATACCTACTTCCTTGATTCCTACATGTATAAAATATCATTGCACTCTTTACCAAGATCATGAATATAGCTTTTACAGCAACCCTTGATGTAAGCAAGAACCATAAAGAAAAGTGTGCAGGGGCAAAATGTACCCCCCTCCCCAAATATTTCTTTTTTTTAAGCAAGATTATTTTCTCACTACTGTCAGTAATGTTTTTTTTGGGGCAATTTCCATCCCCTTCTCCCACCTTTTCCATCTCTTTCCAGCTTTTCCTTCTTCCCCCACTTCCCCCCCATTTACTTTGATTTACATATCACCCAAGTATTTAAGAATTGGATCGAAACATTTTCTGTCTAAGTTGGGTATTTTAACCATAAGATTTTGTATTGTGCTTAATCCTTTACACAGGTTTGTGGACATCGCTATGCAAATGACTTCTCCGTGCTAGATGGTTCTTTCAGTAGTCAGCATGACAGAATGCCCAACGGTATATGCTATACAATCACCGGCTCCCTTGAGTACGATACCCAGAAAAAGGTCACCAGGAAGGATCCATGTTTTGGGCGTAAGTCATGTGAAGTGTTTGATTCAGAGTATGGGCTAGGTTATCAAATACAGACACAGGTCAGGGGTTTTACGTCATTCTTAGTCTTTCACAACAGATTTGCATACATAGAAATAAAAAGCTTTTAGAATGAAAGCTGATAAAAAGCTCTAAAATGGCTATTCTTTTATTGATTATTGAAAACCTGGCAAAACTCCTGGAATCACGAAACCAGTAATAAAGTTTACACAATCAAACCCAAAGTCGGGACCAATACCTCTCTGTATAGTCACAACTGCAGGGAAGACATCATTTTCACCCGCATCCGTCTCAGCCACTCCTCTTTTACTCACTCCCATCTCCCTCTCTGGCCCACTTGCAACATTGATCTCTCCATCAAGCATATTTTTTTAACAGAATTCCAGATCTCTTCTCTCCTTACTCTCCTCAATCTGGGAACCTATTCGAAAACAATTCTACCTCAAACATCATTAACTTCCTGCACAACAACAACCTCTTCCACCACATATAATCTCCTCCCCCCCCCCTCCCTTTCTACACACCTAATCTTACACACCCCTTTCTTTTCACCTAAATTTTTTTTCCCACACTCAGCCTTTTCCCTTTATCTCCCTAATACAAACCTTCCATCTCCTCACTATCCTAACTCTTACACCATTCATTATTTATTAACACCCTCTTGGCACATTTGACTGACTGTCGCGGTGCCGTTAAACATCAACAAACCGAACCATTTATTGATTTTACCTTGCCATACTTTGTAAGTGTAAGGGTGGGCCAGTGTTCCATCCTTGCCAGTCTATTTAAATGTAAAAGAGATGCAGGGGATCTCAAAACAATGTTAAAATTGTGCATTTTACACAATTTGGGCAACTGGGTAGATTTTGATCAAATCTCACCGAAATGTGAAACGATGTAACATTAGAGCGAAGTTAGGGTTGGACATGGGAGAAACAAGGTGAGGTGCATGTTCATTCTTTACTTCTGGCATGGAATCAAAGTTGGTGCCTATCCCTGGTTTCCATGGACGAGACACCATTCCCAGCAGTGCTGGTATTCATTTTACAGCTGACTGGACTGGAGCAAGTAGAGTAAAGTGTATTACTCAAGGACAGAATGCAGCGCTGACCTGGTACCTTTTTCATACTAGCATGACTACTTACTTATCCACTGAGCGACTTTACCTCTGCAATCAACTTAAGGTTATAGATATTTTCTGCCTTTAAACTTTCGCACGTACCTCAAAAATGTAACAGCACATAAAACCACCTGACTCTTCATACAATGTTTGGGAAACTTGTAAAAATATATAATTTTGCCACCTGCTATTGCTGAAGAAAAATGAAAGCCATATCCTATACACTGTATTAGTGTGTGAAATATGGATAATACACTGTATTAGTGTGTGAAATATGGATTTTTATTCCCTGACCTTAAATTTGGCCTCATCCATGTCAAAGTAGTGTATAATAACTTTTATCTATAGTATGAACAATTGTTTCGTAAGAAATCTATATCCCAGAAACTGTGCAACTGGCCGCCTCTGGCTGCCTCTGTCATAATGATAAGGGATGTATATCAGCTGGCAGTCAACAACACAAAATTAAAATGTATTTTCCTTCCTCTGTGGAATAGTATATGTAATAAATAAAAATGATAATGTAATTTATATTTTCAGTGTTTAGGTTAAAAGGTCATTCTCACAAAGGGAGTAAACAGGATGTGACTGCATATGGATATAGGGAGGGACGCCATGTGGGACATGGATGTCTGATTGGGTAGAATACATACCATGCATGTGGTATGCACCAAGGGATTATATCAGGCTTGATTATTCGACTCCGCCTTGATTTTCTTATTCAACTGTCCATTTGCATATTTTATATGAACTGACAGACTTTCATTCTTATCTTAATCAGGGACTGTGGTAGCTAGGACGAGACTACTTATGGAGTCTATGCGATGTCATGTGGGACATGGGGTGGGAGGCAATGTGGGACATGGTAGGATTAAATGTGGGACATATGATGGGATGCCATGTGGGATATGGGATGGTGTGGAAATATTGGTTACTGGGGTGGGTTGCCATGTGGGATATATGTGGAATGCCATGTGAGACAGGGTGGAATGCCATGTGGGATATCGTGGAATGTCATGTGGGATATGGGATGGTGTGGAAATATTGGTTACTGGGGTGGGATGCCATGTGGGATATGGGATGGAATGTCATGTGGGAAATGGGATGGAATGTCATGTGGGACATTGGGTGGGATGCCATGAATAACACAGTGTGACATAGGTTGGGGTGCCATTTGGACATTGGGTAGGAGGCCATGGGGACATGGGATGTGATACCATGTGGTACATAAAGTAAGATAATATTGGGACATGGGGAGGGATGTCATGTGGAATGTATGGTGTGATTCAATGTGGGACATAAGGTTGAATGTCATGTGGGACATCAGGTGGGAAGCCATTGATGCAGGATATAAGGTGGGATGCCATGTGGGACAGAGAGGGATGCCATGTGGGTCACAGGGAGGAATGCCATGTGGGACATAGGGAGGGATGCCATGTGGGGTATATAGTTGGATATATTGTAGGACATAAGATGGGATGCTATGTGTGACATAGGATGGAATGCCATGTGGGACATATGGTGGAATGCCATGTGGGAGATATGGTGGAATGCCATGTGGGAGATATGGTGGAATGCCATGTGGGAGATATGGTGGAATGCCATGTGGTACAAGGGATGGGATGGGATGTCATGTGGGACATGGGGTGGGATGCCATGTGGGACATGGGATGCCATGTAAGACATAAGATGCCATGTGGGACAATGGATGCCATGTGAGACTTAGTGTGGGAAGCCATTTTTATAATTGGGTTGGTCATATGATATGGGTATCAACTTGCATGGGCATGGGAGCCATGACAGTATTTACCATTCTAGTCCTTTTTCTGTGAAACATTACAACATTTAATTAATACAATTTTTGATAAATTCACCCCTGCAGTTGTCTCACCATTGCGTGTGCTCCAAGAGCCAAATGCATGGACACATTTCTATCCTTAAATTTGTAGTTTTTTTCGTGCAGGAATTCTTTTTTGGCAATATCTTGTGAGCATGTTCCCATATCATATCATCATATAATTTGAATGGTATTCGATTATATTTTGCCTTAAAATACATACACATTAGTAAATTTCTCCTACAAGAATTATTTTCTTGCAATATCTTGTTAAACAGTTCTGATATTTTATCATCCTAGACTTTCAATTGTATTCAATGGTATTTTGACTTTAAATCTCTAGATCTGACAGCCACTACGAAGAAATCCTAAAGAGAAAAAAAAAAAAACTTCTTTAATTTAATTATTAATAAAAACGTCTGAAGCATTTCATAATTGTCCATGCAATGTGTACGGGTATCATTTTACATTTTGTAATTTTGTAGTGTAATGATGACATATTTTCTTATGAGGAAGACAATCGATGGCAATAATGTGTAAGTTTGCATAATTTGTGTAAATAATTCATATCATAATCCAATGTTGAAGGTTACTTGGTTTTTTTTTGGAATTTTCATGGTTGAAGATAGAAGTTTGAGAATGATACAAAAAGAAGAAAATAATGCCATGAATATCGATAATAAATGAGCAATAGTATAACAACATATGATTTGAAAAATTAACAGTAAATTTATTCATTAGGTTTTCTCACTGTTGCTTGTGCACATAAATTTTCATTCCTAAAATAGTAGTTTTTCTCCTAAAAGATTTTTTTTTTGTTGCAATTTCTTGTGAATAATTCCCATAACATATCATCCCAGAATTTCAATGGTATTCAATTATATATTGACTTCAAATACATAACCCTAAACTTGTAGTTTTTCCCCCTGTAGGAATTCCTGCTTGCAATATATTGTAAACAGTTCCCCTATTCCAGACTTTCAATGGTAATCAATTATATTTTGACTTGAAATCTCTCCTGACAGCCACCTGCTTGAGATCCAAATTCACCCTCATTAACATATGTTAACTTTACATCATCAAAATTACCAACAAAATCCTGAAGAGGGTAAGAAAAAAAAAACACTTTAATTTAATTATTAATAAAAACTACTGAAGCATTTCATAATTGTTCATGCAATGTGTACGGGTATCATTTTACATTTTGTAAATTTATAGTGTAATGATGACTTATTTCCTGATGAGGAAGACAATCGATGGCAATAATGTGTAAATTTGCATAATTTGTGTAAATAATTCATATCATATTCCAAAGTTGAAGGTTACTTGGATATTTTTGGAAATTCCATGGTTGAAGATAGAGGTTTGAGAATGATATAAAAAGAAGAAAATAATGCCACGAATATCGATAAGAAATGAGCAATAGTATGACAACATATAATCTGAAAAATTAACAGTAAATTTATTCATTAGGTTTTCCCACTGTTGCTTGTGCACATATATTTTATTCCTAAAATAGTAGTTTTTCTCCTTAAGGATTTTTTTTGTTTTTTTTTGTGTGCATTTTCTTGTGAACAGTTCCTATAACATATCATCCCAGAATTTCAATGCTATTCAATTTTATATTGACTTCAAATACATAACCCTAAACTTGTAGTTTTTTCCCCTGTAGGAATTCCTGCTTGCAATATCTTGTGAACAGTTCCCATATCCCAGACCTTCAATGGTATTCAATTATATTTTGACTTGAAATCTCTCCTGACAGCCACCTGCCTGAGATCCATCAA
Organism: Chiridota heheva; assembly: GCA_020152595.1. Lineage (NCBI taxonomy): Eukaryota > Metazoa > Echinodermata > Holothuroidea > Apodida > Chiridotidae > Chiridota > Chiridota heheva. The sequence goes on from JAIGNY010003865.1 coordinate 506,663, forward strand.
TTCATGCTCATTAACATACGTCCACTTTACATCATCAAAATTACGAAGAAATCCTAAAGAGGAAAAAAACCACTTCTTTAATTGAATTATGAATACAAAATTGTCTGAAGAATTTCATAATTGTGCACGGGCATTATTTTACAGAAATTCGTATTGTAATGATGACTTAATTCCTTATGAGGAAGACGATAGCAATAATGACTAAATTTGCAGGTCTGAAAACACTACCATATTTCTAATTTCCGAAGTAACATGGACATTTTTGTAAATATTTTGGTTGTAGATTGTAAACAATGAGGGACATTTCAAAGTATTTAAGTATTTGTGAAATAGCATTTAAGGAAATAGGAAAATTATATTTACAAAGTAAAAAGTGCCATTTAATTCAATTTATAATTTTTGATTAGTTTTTTGTGCAAAATTTGGGATGTCATGTTAGTTTGTAACCATTTCCATTTCTAAAATAAATCCAGTTTTCAGAACACCACGGATAACTTGAAGATTGTTTACTTTGTTAATTTGACAGAAGAAAGGTTTGAATGTTCCAATTGTTGCATTTTAGAAGTTAAAGAATTTATTACAGATTAGAGACGATGCAAAATCTAAAAGGAATTCTCCGTAATGGTTCTAGAAAATTCATATTTCAGATCTGAAGTTTCTTAAACAGCTCGAAAGTGATACAGGTTTTGGCAAAATTGTGAAATTTTATATAAACTTATTTTAGCTCGCTTCTCTCTTTTAACAGATTTATTTTAGAAAATGTTTGTTGTCCTATTTCAGAAGTAATATTTATATCAATAATCAGTGATGACCACCTTCATTCAGACCTAAACAAGACTAAAGGGTGTGCTACAATTTTTCAGCTTATAGGAGATGTTTTAAAAAGTGGTACCTTGCAGAAAATTACTGTAAAATTTCACGTCAAAATGAACACAAGTATACATATTAGAAACATAAAATTAAACCTCAATTACCCTAATAATTTCCCTAATAATTCAGCCAAAACTTTAAAAACTGTAAAACTGTAAAAATGGTTTTAAAAGTTGTCATGCATACAGAACTGACTGAAAAATTAAACTTCAAACCCCCTCTTCCTCCCTTTTGATAATGTAAATCTCGGGTGTTTATTAGGGCATATACAGAATTGACATTGACTTTTTACAAAACTTTACTGGCCTATCCCTCAAAATTTGACAAAAAATTGGCCAATCTTTATACACTTCATACAATTGCGGCAGTGGTAATAATACGCGTTTATGTATACTATTAGCATTTCATTAACGCAAATGAAGCCAAGTCAATAGGTGACCAAATTTTTACCATCAACTTTTGGAGTTTAAGCTGATAAAGTCATTAGCAATATGTTTCTAATAACATAAAGTCTTTATTTTGTGTTTATTTCGAGATACATTGCGGTAATGTACCACTTTTGAAAACGTCTTTCATAGGCTGTAACGTTGTAGCACGCCTTGGAGGTATATATGACCTTTACTGGCTCAGATCAATATCAAACTAATATTAATCATTGTAAGTCAATGGTAAATGAAAACATTTCATTATTAGCAATTCACTACACTTTACCCCTTACTCTACCACGTGGTGATATTAATGCCATTTCGGGTCTCCCATCTTTGACTCTGCTTCCAGAGCGCATTTTCAAAAAAGTGCTGGTATAGTAAAGGTTAAGGAACTGGCGACAAGTGTGTTAACTCAAAAATATATGCAGCATGATCCTGGTGGGCGGTCAGCAAGTCACTGAAGCGGAACGAGCCTGACTCTGCTGCTTGGAAGACAGAGGACCCATCAGTAAAAGCCCCTGATTAACCCTTACTCTACCATGCGGCGATATTATCACCGTTTTAGGCTCCCTATCTTTGACTCCGCCTCGCGAGCGCATTTTCAAAAAAGTGCTGGCAGAGTAAGGGTTACGGAACTCGCGACAAGTGTGCCAACTCAAAAATATATGCAGCATGATCGCGGTGGGCGGCCAGCAGGTCACTGAAGTGGAATGAGCCCAACTCTGCTGCTTGGAAGATAAAGGAACCGTAAAAAAAAAGCCCTAATTAACCCTTACTCTACCACACAGCGATATTATTGCTGTTTTGGGTTCCTTATCTTAGACTCGGCCTCCGAAGTGCATTTTCAAAAAAGTGCTGGTAGAGTAAGGGTTAAAATATAGCTTATTTTCTAAAGCAATTATGGTTGTAGCAGTCATAGTGTTGGTTTTTATACAGAATTCAGCATTCAGATGTTCATTTCATTATCATGATTTTGATTTTTTATATGAAATCTTCAAGCTATAACAATAATCTTGATTTATTGATCTTAATTTTGATCTCTTTGTTTTCTTTAACAGTGATGCAAGTGCAAAGTGATGACTATAGAGTATTTGGATCCTGTCAAGCTGGTTTGAGCGTCACCTACACCCCAGGAGGAGACAACCTCATCTTTGGTGCCCCTGGTTCATACAATTGGACAGGTATACTCTTCATTTCAGTATTATTTATGTCCGACTGGTTAGCTTAATTGGTATTGGTAGAATTCCCCCCCCCTCCCCTTCGCTTTTGAGCTGATATAGTTTGTGGGTTCATTTCCCAGCCAGGTCTTACCAAAGACTTTAAAAAAAAAAGGGGGGGGGGACCTGCTACCTTCTTGATTGGTGCTCAGTACATGATCAGTTTAATTATTGATGGCTGCATGGTTGAGAATTGTCAGGGACCTCAGAAGGTTTCAGTTTGTGGGACCGATTCAGTGCCTTGAAGCCTTAGCAAAAAGCACTTAAAATCAATTAGTTATAATTGTTTATGTTAGACTCAAGTTGTTGTCTTTGATATCTAAATTGTATTGTTGGAAAGATTATGGTTAGAATAAATGTGATATGAAAATTTATTTGTCGTAAAATTGAGAATATGCATGGTAGAAGGTATTTTTTTTAGTGAATTTCACTGTTAATCAAAAAATGGTAGCTGTTGTAGCTTGTTAACAAATTTTGGTGGATTATACTGACCTTTTTTTTGCTTTTTAAAAATCAGAACCTGCAATTTATATCATTATTGGTCTCTGGTTTTATATGAAATTTGATACTGAGGAGCATTACTGTGATGGAGAGGACATTTTCACCACCAGCCTGAAATGAAAACCCTTAGAGAAAAGGCTAATAAACTTATTTTGGAGACATCCCATTTCATGGGACAGGGAGCTCAGAAGTTAAAAACTTCAGAGATGGTAGAGAAGGCAATGTCCAAATTGGACAAGATCTGCTTGGGAAAGGTTTTGGAGGAAATAATTTACCATGGACCCATACCGAAATTTCATTTGACAAGGGTGCATAACACCTTTTCACTTCAGCCTAAAAAAGGGGCCAAAACCTATGGTGACCCTCTGTTGAATTGAACTTTATCCGAAAGATATTATAACGTACTTTTTGGAAAACATCACAAAATATCTCCAATCTTTAGCATTCTAGTACAAAAATGTTGACTCTTTTTATCATAGATTTTATTGGGGCAAATAATTAGTTTCGTTCTACCATAGGGCTGGACAACATGGACAGTACAGTCAGGTCAGGTGTCAGGTGATGTCCCTTTCATGTACTGTTTCCTTTGAGGTCAAGCTCATCAAGGTAGCAAGGAACTAATAAGGTATCACTCCGCCATCCAAAAATGAGAATCCCTCAGAAAAAAGGCTAATAAAGATATTTTCGAGAGGTCCCATTTCATGGGACAGAAAGCTGAGAAGCTGAAAAATTCAGGAATGGTAGAGAAAGAATAGGACTTGACTATGCATATCCAAACTTGACAAGATTTGTTTCAGTAAAAGTTTTGTGAGGAACTATTTTACCATGGACCCACACCCAAATTTGAGTGATTTGTTGTGGGTGTATAACACCTCTTCGCTTCAGCCTAAAAAAAAATGGCCAAAACCTCTGGTGACCCCCTATTAAAAGTACCCTCATCCGACAGATATTAGATGGTACTTTTTGGAGAACATAACAAAAGATCCTAAATCTATAACAATCTGCTACAAAAAGGACCCCGAACTTGACTCTTTCATCATAGGCCTCAATGGGGAAAATGATTAGTTCTGTGCTACCATCACTGAGAGGAGAGGACAGTGAGACTAAGCCAAGTAACATTTGAAACACCAAATGATTACTGCTATGTTCATCTTATAATAGGATACTGCATGCAGTGCTTATGCTTCATATATGCAGACCCAAACCAATTAGTTTTGGTCCGTAATTCTCATTGGATCACTGGGCAAAGGGGACCTGCACTTCACTCTATTTCAGTCTGATTTGTAACGATTAGAATATGACGAAAGAGTTTCTTCTGTGCTATACTGACCAAAAGAAGCGTACATCATGGTAATCCAAAGATACGTGTGGCTACTGTAGTAGGTGGAAGAGCTGTTGATTTTGTGTGAAAAATCAGTGATAGAGTTAATGGGCTGTGAAGTCCATTGCCACCTCCTGGTCAATTTTTAATGACTTTACTGAAATTCAGATTTTGACACCATTTTTGGAATCATCTCTCTGATCAACAATAAACCTTTGATTGACCTAACAGGACTCTCTTTCTGATTTGATTGATTTGTGCATAATGGAGTATGGTTGCGCTGTTATGCAAATTGTGTTTTTATAAGGAGAATATATGTTTTTGTGGGATAAGTATGTTTGATTCTGTATGATGTATAATTGTAAAGGATTTCTTTTGATGTAAGGCAAGTAATTACAGCCCACATGTAATGTAGTATATTGTACTAATATTTGGCAAAAGAAATGATCATATTATATTTCTTTATACCTGTAACTTGAAAGGAAAAAAAAACTGCCATACTTTTAAGATTGTTAAAAGTGTGATAAGATAAACAGAGAAATTCTTTGATGCATTTGAACTAATCTTAAATAGAGGGTGAGTGCATTTGTACCCAGTCCTAGTTTTATCAGCAGGCTTTGGATTCCCACTGCTCTGTCAAGATAGTCTTTTCTTTCATTAGATCATAATGATAACAAATCCTTATTGAAGTTATCCATCTCTGCATTAACATTTGATTAAACGTATCCTGGTCATCCTTGCGTATTCTTATAACCTAAACGAAGAACACTTGACGATCTCTGAAGAACTCGCCAACAACAATTGTAAGATATCTTAACCCAGATCTTGACCACAAACTCTCGTAATTATACCGTCATCATGCTCGAATTGAGTAAACATATTGGAACGTTGACCGTGCTTGAAGAAATTACCTAAGATGGAGTGATGTACTCATTCTGTAGCTCCACTTGCTACTAGTGTGCAGACTTAACCTACTTTTTTACAAATCGTTTGTTTCATCAACTTTCTTGATATCTTTTTCGGTTCAGTCCGGTGCCAAACACTCAGGGCCTGAGGACTAAGGCAGGAAATTGAACTGCTTTAATGTAGCAAGGTTTATCGTGCAGTGGAGAATGTCTGCGGATGATTAATCACTGTTATCTCATCTTATCTGTATTTAAATGCGAGAAGCAGATATTCTCTTCCTTTTTTAAATGGGTATATATGACAATTGTGTGTGATTTTGTTTGAGGGCATATCATAGGAGAAAAAAACATTTGTTAGAAATATGATGTCTGAGTGGAAATCAGTACAGTTCCCAGTTTCTGAAAATGAAGCATTTGGGCACTAAAAGTGATTTTGCTCCAAATATTTGGTTGTAATTTAGTATTATGTAATAATCCGATAAATTAATTCAGTATTGTATAATGATCATCCCAGTCCGATAAATTAATCTAGTATTGTATAGTGATCACCCCAGTCCGATAAACTAATTTAGTATTGTATAATGATCACCCTAGTCCGATAAATTGATTTAGTATTATATAATGATCACCCCAGTTCCATAAATTTGAAAGATTATGTTCTCTGTTGTGACAGAAGTGCATGGCTTTACAAACCTGAAAAACATATTCCGCCTTGAATTATTTTCAGTTTTAGACAGATGGAGAACATTGTGTTTTTCAACAGGACATTTTACTTATTTAAGTTAGTTCATGTACGTAATGGTATTGTATCCAAGGCACCACAGGTCTTGCACATTTTCAATATAATTAATGAAACCCATAAATCATCATTTTGTACGTCAACAGATTATTCTCATGTTAGAGTCATAAGAAATAGAATGAAGTCCCAAGCTACTGCAGAAATGTTACTTATCATTTTACTTCAAGAAACAGTTGAAAGGTTGCCTATACTCGAGAAGCATGAGTGTGACTATCTGCTTGCTGCATATTTCACTTAAATTTATAGCTTATGTTTCTTGAACTAGATACCTTGTTTTGGTCAGCAGCTGTTTTGGACAGTTGTATGGACATGTTCCATTTTATCATGGCACTTTGCCTGACTTTCTTTGTTCCAATTAACAGTAAGCTGTAGCAACAAGACACCTTTCTTGACTTCCTTTCATCTACTAATCTGTAAAACTATACTCTTGTTTTTGAACAAAATACATTTCTTTACTTTCTGTCTTGTGGTCTTGAGCCAAATATATTTCATTCTGTATGCAACTTGAGTATAATTGTGTTCCTATTTCTTCTAAGGGGTTAGTGTGTCATGTTCTGTTATTAGATTCATGCAGCAACATTTCCTCAGGAACATGTGTAAAAAACCCTACTGGTTAGGAAATATAAAGTTAGCTTCAGTATCTTTTATTTTTAAAAGCAGAACCAGAGGATGATAGAAGTAGAGTCATTAAAACAAAATTGAATTGAAAGCGATCTTTCTTGCATAGTTAAGCATGCCATTTTACTTTCAAAAGTATTATTGGAGTTCAACAACTCGGACGGGAAAGTTTCTGAGTGTTCCTGTTTGATTAGGGAATCTCACGATAACTTCCTGTAACTATCATTATGGTAAAGTCATTTTGTATTACCATCATCGAAAATGCATGAATCATCCAATAGGAACTTACCTTCAAATGTAGTTTTGATTAGGTGTATATTTCTGACTGTCATGATTTGATTGACCTGGTATCCATTTAAAAAGGAGGAATCTGTTATTGAATGACATATTATACGTTTGTTTTTATTTTAATTTATATGATTAAACTCCAATTCATATTTTTAGAAATTGAGTGAAGGTTACATGAGACAAATCTGTGATTATGAACGTCATGATTATGAAGGTCATGATTATGAATGTCATGATTATGAAGGTCATGATTATGAAGGTCATGATTATAAAGGTCATGATTATAAAGGTCATGATTATAAAGGTCATGATTATGAATGTCATGATTATGAAGGTCATGATTATGAAGGTCATGATTATGAACATCATGGTTATGAACATCATGGTTATGAACATGAATATGAAAATGAACATGATTGTCATGATTATGAATGTCATGATTATGAATGTTTTGATTATGAAGGTCATGATTATGAACGTCTTGATTATGAAGGTCATGATTATAAACGTTATGATTATGAACGTCATGATTATGAACGTTATGATTATGAAGGTCATGATTATGAACGTCTTGATTAAGAAGGTCATTATTATGAACGTCATGATTATAAATGTCATAATTATGAACGTTATGATTATGAACGTCATGATTATGAAGGTCATGATTATGAAGGTCATGATTATGAACGTCATGATTATGAAGGTCATGATTATGAAGGTCATGATTAGGAAGGTCATGATTATGAAGGTCATGATTATGAACGTCATAATTATGAACGTTATGATTATGGTCGTCATGATTATGAACGTCATGATTATGAAGGTCATGATTATGAAGGTCATGATTATGAAGGTCATGATTATGAACGTTATGATTATGAACGTCATGATTATGAACGTTATGATTATGAAGGTCATGATTATGAAGGTCATGATTATAAATGTTATGATTATGAAGGTCATGATTATGAATATGACAATGAACGTCGTCATGATTATGAACATTATGATTATGAAGGTCATGATTATGAATGTATGATTATGAATATGATAATGAACGTCGTCATGATTATGAACATCATGATTAATGAATGTCATGATTATGAGCGTCATGATTATGAATATCATGATTATGATTATCATGATAATGAAGATTATGATTAACATTGATGCTAATGAGGGAAAAGTAAGGGACATCACATGAAAAATTGTGTAGTATAAAAGATTAGAGAAAGAAGATTAGTCATAGAGGGGCTTCAGACCATCTTCTACAGATGGTCAGAAACAAAGCATACAAAAGCTCAGTAATCAAGATATTCTTTATTTGAATTTCAGCCATTATTGTACTCAAAAATTTCAGAAGTTTGTGATAGGGCATTGGGCTGTAAGTGCTCGAAAAATCATTTGGGAGAACGAGTTCATGTTGTTAGCCTGACAAGGCTAGTTGGTAGTCCAAGTTGTTATTATGTATACATAAGGCATACTTAAAGTGGTAGCCCATCCGGTTTTGGGATTGCAATTGCCTAAGTGAAATTACCGGCCCCCCGGTGCATAGGATTTTATGAGGACGGTCATATATTTTTTGTTGAAAAATTTATGAATCGGATGCCCATAGATATATTGTGATAATAATGAGGGTGAAGAGGGTCTACCCAGTCAGTCAACAGAAATATGGTTATCTCTGAAAATTCAGTTTGCTATCAAATGGCCAATTTGTTGGTGTTTTTCACAAGAATTATTCCTATTTTTTGACACATGTTATCAAATGTTCATAGAACATTTGAACAATGTCACAATGATTATATTCAAAGTTACATATGACATGCTCCTTTTTATTAGTATTAAAAATCAATTCTTGTCTTTGTAAAGGTACCACTTTGACGCAAGATGCCCGAATGTTGTACCAGCGCCAAACAGTCCCCTACCCACATACACTTTTGCTGAAGGAAGCAAATGGAATTCAGACTTCAGTTATGTTGGTAAGACATTAAAAATCAATATGTACAAGTTTTATTTTTATATTAAAAAGAAACAAAGTGGTAGTTGGCAGATCCTTGAGCATCAAGTCATTGCAAGTTGCATATAACTCTTTTATCAAAAACTGCCTTTTATTACTGACTCAACAATCTTTTACAGAGGGGGAGAATGTTGGATCTTCTTTACAAATGATATAAAGATTATAACAGGTAACTATATAGATGACCTTTCCAAGTTTATTCTTGTGTACTTTTGGTACACTCCTGGCCTTGTTATGTGAGTGTGTGTGTGTGGGTGTGCGGGCAGGGGTGGAGGTGGTCTGAATTAATGTAAAGAATGTTATTTTTGTGAACTTTTTGAAGTGCAAGAAATGACTTTTAGCTGATGACAAGAAAGATTAATTAGTTATTAAAGAATCACTTTTAAACAAATGACACTTGTTCTGAGAAAGCAGTTTATTTTAATCTTTGATGTTAATGGTTGTTATAATATTACATGATACGAGTGATTTGTCAAGTCAAAAGTCAAATTTTTCCTGGTCATGAAGGCCCATAATGTCGGTGTTCATCCTTGGATTCTTTTGTGCAATTAGATGAGAAGCAATGACTCACCCTGGACAGAACACAAGTCCATATATCACAGGTTAACTCCCAAACAATGATGTCACTCATTAACAGCTGAGTGGACAGAAGCAAGTAGAATAACGTGCCTTGCCACAAGAAACAATGCTGCACTCTTGCTATGATGAATAACTCTGGTTATAAATTTTAAGTCCAATGCATCCAAACTCACCAGAGTGTTTTTATAACTCATTGATGAAAACATCCTTTTAAAAGTCCAAATTAATCCTCAGCCCCACATTACATGCATGACTTGGCTCTGCAGTAGCCAAATCCACAATACCTGGCTCTTCACAATAAGTTCCATTGTGTGCATATAGATGATTGGGAGTGTAATTACCGATGTGTAAAATCACTGAAGTATCTGTGGTGGTTTCTTAATTGCTTCTAGCAGAGTCTAAAAGTAATACTCGCCGAAATGGAAATTCTTGCGGGTCAATAGACTGAACATTTGTAGCAAGGATTGGGTGTAATGTCGGGAATCGAACCCCAGTACCTTTGGAATATAGACAGGTCCGGATAAATCAAGTGTACTAGGATAATTTGAGTGGTGAATTAGATAAAAGTTTACCACTCCCAATTTTGGGTTTTTCATCTCTAAAATACCAAAAAACAAAATGGCTGCCATTTCAGCATATTTTGCCCTATAAGTTGGATTATAAGCAACATAGAAGGGTTACAATGGTGGCAATGGCCCATGTTTTTGGTACTGATGATTCCAAGTATGCTGTTAAATAAGTTGTGACCAGTGTGGGTTGCCCCTCAGCTTGAATTTCAAGATGAGGCCCATAACACTTTATTAAAGCACAAATATTGAAATCCGGACCTGTCTTATACGAGTTTGACTCTCTGCCAGTGAGCTGCTGAGCTTCTAACAGGTGATTTGTAAATACGACAAATTGCTATTATTGCATTATAAGTTCCCATGTTTCTGCATCATTAGCACTTCCCAAATAAACCATGAAATTCTTTACAAGAAGTACAAATTTGTTTCAAATTATGCCTGTGTTATAGTGTTTCACTTTTTGCATTAATGAGGATTTTTTCGGAAAAAAGATGCAAACTGTAAATTGGTTTCTGCTTGAAATGTATTTTTTTTCTTGGAGGGCGTATAATTGCTTGATACAGATAGAAATTCCCGAGTGCCATTATGCAATCAATGCAAGCGTTACACACTGCCCTAGGTTGTAATTAGCATCGTGAATAATAAATGAGTTGAAACTGTGTCCGTCCGTTGGTCTTTGTACCAGACAGAATCATGAGAAAAATTGTATGGTTTAAGTATTTTTGAATTATTTAGAAGATTGTTGATCTGTGTAGTCAGGAAGAGAGGGAAGTTTAAGGGGGGAAGACCTAGAATTTGTTACAATGTAAAAGTTTACAGAAAGAAAATTAATTATAGTGGGACATATCTTGTCAAGATGTGGAACAAGAATACAATAGCTGCAGGGTTATGGTTGATGGGAAAACATTTGTAGAAAGTCCAGTGGGACTGCTTTTTAGCTAAACTTTAAAAGAATAGTTTTGAGGTATTTGATTAGACTTACCCCAGCGTTTGCATTGCTGTTGGCGTCAGCGTCTGGTTAAAGTTTTTGGAGGAGTTTGGATTTTGATCTGTAACTCGTAAATGCTAAAGGCTGTGACACACTGAACGCAATGTAGTGAGTTAATTTTTATACAAAATTAAATAAAACAAAGGAAAAGAAACATTTTGACCTCTTGTTGTCAGAGAAGCATTGTCATCGCATGGCTATTCAGATGATAACTGAAAATTGATTGAAAAGGCCTTTCTAATGCCCATTTAATTTGCATCACGACAGAAAATCGCACCCAACTAAAGCGAATTTCTCCACAGTTTGAACAAAAAAGTCTTTCCAACAAATTTTTCAGTATCATCAGAAACCTCAATTGTAAACTTCATCGTGTGTAAGCAAAAAGTCAAAGCATCGTATAATTATTTGTTTCCTGTATGATTATCTAAAAAATCGCGTTGCGTTTGATGTGTTATTATGATGAAACTTTGCACATGGGCAGAAGCCATATCGACTTTGTCCTTGAGTGTATTTTTGGGAACATTCATGCATGTTAATTAGTTATTTATCATAATGAATTCTTGATAACCTAAGTACATGTAGTTCAATGTGTAGTTCAGAACTGCTGTGCCCCCATCAAATATGGGAGGAAAAATCAAAATTTCACACTAAAATACAAACAAATCACCATAAGAAAGATAGAAATTTGGAAAGAAGTGGGCCCCCTTACTCCCCTCAAATCCTGCCTCTGCCTCTGACATAAAATAATCTCTCTGGTAAGATAGAAATAAAATTAAAAGTTTCTTGAGATATTGTGCCAATATATTCTGTTTAGACAGTGATTTACTTGTAAATAAAGTCAACGATGCAGCAAAAAAAGAATTTGGCAGACTTGCTCAAAACATAGTTCCAACGAAAGACCACCCATTAAAATTAGAAATAACATCCATGTGCAATAAAACAGTCATAATCTAAGAAACCCAGCCACCATCCCAAGTTTTAGAACAACAGTTTTTTTAAATTAATTTGTATTAAATGCTGCAATTTTAATTCATTTTGTTATTTTAGACCCCTTATTATAACCCTTTTTAACTAATCATTTTGTATTCATTTTCATATCTTTAATCGTTTTATTTTCTCATTTTCAACATTCTTTCCCTTCGTTTATTGTTCTGTATTGTATATTATTGTATTTTCCTATTTATAAATTGTACATAATTTATACTGCAAACAACTAAATTAAATTAAAAAATTAAATTAAAATTAAAAATTAAATGGCAATTTGACCATTGCTGTTGTGGTGTCCTTAATCCTCACTAACCAGCCATGTCTTAAACTGTATGCATCCATATGTCCATGTTTCTTTTTACGTGTGTATAAGTATCTGTCTGAAAGAGTCTAGAGCTATAAAGAATATTCCCATTAATTTTCATTTTTTCATATATGATAGAGAAAATTTATAGAAACAAAGTTGTGAAAACACTATGTTAATATCTTTGTTCTGTTTAGAAGTTATAACAATTTAAAAGAGTAGAAAAATGTTGTTAAATATACCTTGTACAGTATACAGTATGTCCTTCAGCTTGGTGATGTCATCAAGGCAGTTCCAGCACAGTTTTTTTAATGTATTTCTTATGAATTTATTCAGACGCTTTTTTACATTATCGAACAACATTTTTGCTTCATTATAGAGATAGGGTGGAATATATCAATTACAAGAAAACATTCAGTTTTTTCTTGGTGTACATCACATTTTCAAAAGAAAAATTCCAAATCATTTTAAAGAAATACAAAGATTTTGTTGAAATTGTCTCTATGACATCACAGATATTGGCAATCAGTCACATTTGTCCAAATTCAAAATTAAATACTTTCAAATTTCATAACTTTAAAAGGAATAAGATATTAACATAGTTTTTTTTTCACCACTTTGTTTCTAAAATGTTTCTCAATCATATATGAAAAAATGAAAATCCATGGAAATATTCCTTTTTAAGACTAATCAATTGTTTTATCATGCATGAAGTTCCCAGTATATCAATACCCCATCCTTTTTCTATATCTGTCAGATAAGCCAAAGACATTTGAATGTTTTATGAGGTTGTTTTGACACATACATTCAGCAGGGTTATTGTGATAAGAGACTTGTGGCTGCAAAACATCAGGGAGCCCCATTAGTGTTATTGAAATATTGAGAGAAATAAAAAAACACAAAAATCTTCCTGGTGAAAGGTATATGATAGATATGTCAGTCAATACCTTAAATATAGATGGTTGATAATCTTTTAAAGGAATGTTCTCATGGATTTTCATTTGTTCATATATGATAGAGAAAATTTATAGAAACAAAGTGGTGAAAAAACTATTTTGATATCTTATTCCATTTAGAAGTTACAAAATTAAAAAAAGTATTTTTGAATTTGGACAAAAGGGACTGATTGACAACAGCTGTGATGTCATAGAGACATTTTCAACAAAACGTCTTTTGTATTTCTTTAAAAACGATTTGGATTTGTTTTCATTGCAAATGTGATGTACACCAAGAAAAAATGTAATGTTTTCTTTTAAGTTATATTTTCCATCGTATCTCTATAATAAACCAAAAATGCTTTTCGATAATGTAAAAAAAAGTGTGATTAAATTGATAAGAACTGTGCTGGAATTGCCTTGATGACATCACCAAGCTGAAGGACATATACTATGCGAGGTGTTTTTAAGAACATTTTTCTACTCTTTAACTTTGTATAACTTCCAAATGGAATAAGATATTAACATAGTTTTTTCACCACTTCTGTTTCTACAAATTTTCTCTATCATATATGAAAACATGAAAATCCATGGGAATATTCCTTTAAGTTGAATTTTGTTTAACTTGTTGTATTTGATAAAACATCTGCCGGAATGCACATAGCAAGGAACTAATTAATTATTTAATTTATCATTGGTACATTTATAAAAGGAACATCTATATCTGATAAGTGAAATATGATATACAGTAATAGTGTATCTGATGAGGTAATTTACTACCCTCTGACTTGGGGGCCCACAAAAAAGATACAAACCTCAGGTACCTAGTGTCATTATATACCCTCGTCATAAATGTATAAGTACTTTTCAAACTGGTGGTAGACTGGGTGATGAGGGAAACGACTGGTGGTAGACTGGGTGATGAGGAAAACGACTGGTGGTAGACTGGGTGATGAGGAAAACAACTGATGATAAGAGGAATGGAATTAGATGAAAGTTCATGTCAACCCTTGAGAACTTAGATTTTGCTGATGGTATCGCTCTACTTTCATCTACATATCAACACATGCAAACCAAAGTGACCAGGCTCAATCAGTATGCTGCACAAACTGGGCTAAGAATTAATAAGGATAAGACAAGAGCTCATCAAAGTTAACAGCAAATGTGCAAACAAAGTTTATATCGATAAACAACAACTAAATGAAGTAAACAAGTTCAGATACCTTGGTGCATCAGTAAGCTTACAAGGTGGTGGCAAGGAATACATCCAAAACAGAATCTCTAAAGCAAGAGTAGCATTTATGAAGTTAAATAAGATATGGAACTGAAGCACATTCTCAATATATACAAAAATATGACTGTTTAACTCTCTTGTTAAGTCTGTACTCTTGTACTCTTGCGAGACATGGAGAGTTAATGTAGCAGATAATAAAAAGCTGGATACATTCATTTTCAAATGCTACAGGAGAATTTTGAAGATCAGATGGCCATATGTAATATCTAATGATGAATTACTGAGAATCACTAAACATGACAAAATCAGCACTGAAGTAAAAAGAAGGTGGAGGTGGATTGGTCTTGTGATGCGCATGAGCACTATTAAGCACTGTGTGGCAGCTATGACGTGGAAACCAGAGGGGAGAAGGAAAGTTGGTCATCCTTGAACGACCTGGAGAAGGACAATCGAGAAGGAGAAGAAAGTGATGGGATGGAGCTCGTGGACAGAAGCCAGACAAGTTGCAAATAACAGAGTCCAGTGGAGAGAGTGCACTGCAGCCTTATGGGCCAGGAGGCCTGAAGAGACTAGGTGAGGTGAGGTGAGATGGGCCAGGAGGCCTGAAGAGACTAGGTGATGTGAGGTGACTTTTCAAACAAGTAGATAATTCCTAAGCTCTCCCTTCAATAGCACAAAAATATACCCCAAATTTAATGCTAATCATGTGTTTCAATAGGGTGAATGGTAATTTATATACTACATGTACCTGCTTGTGGGAAGACATCTGTGGCTAGGGGAAAAATACATATTTTGGTCCTTGTAAGATCTGTAATTTATTTTTTCCATATGAATATTTTAAAACTGATTGAAATATAACAGATAGGAGATGTGTTAAAACATGAAGCATAACCGCTTTTTGAATGTAGTAATGTAAGTAATGTCGAAAAGACATTGAGAAACAAGTTATGCAAGAATGTATTGCGTTGACATACAAGTATCTAACAAACTTTCAGTTAAACGTCACTGTTGATATTTTTTGCCTTTAGATTTTTAGTATTTAGCTTATCATTTGTACGGAGATACTTTTGTGTCATTTATAAATGTTTAAATATTGTTTCCTGTGGAGGTTAGGATTATGGTATAGACATCTAACCGGTCTCCTTGAATCCGGTCATAATGATGAAATATGTGGTTGAATATGTACTTCTAAGAAATAGTAACGGACACGACTTTGATTTTATTTCGTGGAAAATTGTGGAGATAATAGGGAAACACTTACATCCTGGATTAATTTTCAGGCTTGGATATGAGGGGCTGAACCACTAAGGTTTGTCTGCATTTTTGGCATTTGGATAAGTTGTTATCAATTGAACTTTTCAATTTGTTTTGTTTATTGCTTTGCCCTTCCTCCTTTGGAATCATTCTGAAAGGTTGTTGCCAATTATTATGCTGTTACTTTCAAGAGAGAGAGAGAGTTGAACACACAATTACAATGACGGGGTCGTCGCCTGCGTATTCGGCTATGATAGTACAAATGCTATCACGAAACGCTTAATACGACCCGGACGAGAACACAGGTACGACGTACGGACAGACATTACATCGACAACCAAGTCAATGTCCACGGCCTTTGAGAACCAGTTGTGGTGCACTGGCGTGTCTACCCACCCCAGGATTGAACCCGGGGCCTCGTGGTTTGTAGACAGGTATGATAACCGCTACACCACAGTAGGTAGATGTTACTTTCAAAACAAAAGTGAGATATTTATTTTTCTGTGAAAGAAACTCCAGCTGTTAATTAACTTTTAATTATCATAGAAGTTGAGACTTAAGTTGAATTGCATTTATTTTTGGAAGGCAAGGGTGGCTTACTCGGAAATGTGTGAAAATTCTGAGTATGAAAACTCTTTGTTTTATTTGATAGTTATCAGCATTTGACTGATGAGGTTTGGTATATAGTTTTGATAAAGTTTTGGTATTTTTCGTTGTATAGTAAACAATGTAGAGGGTTCGGTTGAGAATTTAGGTATTGACGTGTAACTTGTTATTTCCTTTAGAGTGAACCATTTCTGATTTTGTGGTTATGTTGGTTGATTAAACATTGGTTCAGGTATGGACAATAAAAAACAAGAAAGCAATCCAGGGATTGATCTCATCACCTTAAGCATACAGTATAGTGGGAGAAATAGCTATCAGGGTCACTATTGCTCTGTGACTTTTAATGGATTGCACTGCCCATGCTGGAGCTTCAGTACAAGCAGATGTTGATACAGACTTGGCTATCTTTCTTTAGGCATGTTGACGGATTGTACTGCCCGTGGGAGTACAAACAGACCTTCGACCCCAGAGTCTACCAGGACACAAATTCATGTACCAAGGTATCATGGTACATTATAGGGTTGGTATAGATAGATCTTGTACTTTTTGAGTTTAAAATTGTACAAATTAGTACATAATAACCCCCTAAATTCACATATTTGACCTCTGACACTTGACCTTAATCACTGAAATAACTTCTGAATTTTTTCACATTTATCGTACCCTACTGGATAACACCAATCATGCTCACGTCACACTTACTATTTCATTACTGGTGAGTAAAATGGTGGAAAAGGTCAATAGCTCTGTGCCCTTTAACTTTTTGACCCCAGAGTCTATACGGTACACAATTTCATGTACCAAGGTGTCATGGCACAACATATGGTTGGTATAGGTCTTTAACTTTGTGAGTTTTAAGAATTTTTTTAATAGAAAATTTTGCATAAAAAGTACTTTTTTGACCGTTGACCTCCAATTATTTTAAAGTTTTGTTAGAATGTTAAACCCAACCCACCTATGCAATTGGTAAAGATAACAAGCAATTCCTTCAAAAGATACAGCCATTCACCAAAAACTTGCCCCATTTGACGTTTTACCTTTGTACCCCAAAACCTTGGAGACCAAAGTTCCCGGCCAGGGGTACCCGTAAACCAATTTTGGTTCATATGTGTATTACAGTTTTTGTTATAAGCGACACAAAATTAATTGTTGCATACAAACACACCCACACCCACACATACACACACAGACAGATGCAAAAATCATTATATTTTGTCCTGTTCCAAAAACTTATGACCCCTAACCCCTCATATGAGTCTCCAACAGTCCCCATAAGATCAAGGGGTGGTCATGTAGTGTAGGAGGTATAGGCAGTTATTTACCTATACAGCAAAGTGACTACAATATCTCATTCCCACATATATGTATATATGGGTGATGAGATAAAAACCTGAGTATAAGTCAGATAAAGGGAAAGGACTTGTTTCTTGTCTGTTAACCCGTAGTGTGCAAGAAATGAGTAAGTGCATGGGGTTCACTTATTTCTCGCATGCTAAAAGTTATGCAGAGAATGGAGCATCTGTGATATTGTGACATTTTGTGACAAAATTTCATTGTCCAAAAATCTGTGACATTCTGTGACATTTTGAAAATTTTGTGACAAAATGAATATAAACAGATGTATTAAAATTTGTCTGACATTTTGTGACATGTTTTACCCCTTCACTCACACTCATTGGTAATTTGATGTTGCATTTTAGTGGTGGATTTCATTTTTCACAAAACAGACATAACCAAATGATCCTTTCTATGAGTATCACCAGTAGTCAACTGCCCATGATGTGTGAATCTATGCCAATCAAATGTGACAAAGGCACAACTGATGTGACATTCTGTGCAAAATAGGCCAAAAATTATGTGACATTTGAGACTTATGACAAATTTGAAATTTTGTGACGTGACATTTTGTTACAAGCCATCAATCATCACTCCATTCTCTGGGCTATGGTATAACCAATAGCATGGGAGATATGGATAGGGGCACTGGGTTTACACGCTTCTCGCATGCTAAAAATTAATCATCTGCCAAGGTGTCTCGAAAGAGAAAAACTCATTTGAATACCTTTCAATGTAATTTTAATATATTTGATTTGGGGGCTTTTTCATGATTTCAATTCTGATCTTTTTTAAGGCCCTTCAAAAGAATTAAAGAAGAATTATTAATTGACGTATTTCCTATTTAATCCAAAGTTGACTAAATTTGTTATTGCCATTTTTACTTTCAAAATTTTTAAGGTGCAGTAAAGATATCCTGACATTTTAAACCTAAAGTTCTTTTGGCATCCTGGATATTAGTCATAAATGATTTGCTTAGCAATTGATGTTGTATTCAATTACCTCCATAAAATGTGTTTATGTGTTAAAATTGTTGCAAAAATGTTATAACAACTTTGAAATTGAATTTTAAGTTTAACTCCAGACATCCTAGAGCAATCGTTGTCCCAAATTTGTTTTCAATTACTACTGGTAAGGGGAATATTGACTAGAATTCGCCGCTTTGATATTGATGAATTTACAAATGTTTATAGTGGAAGAAGATGATCAATCATTTCCCCAAACAGTGAGACTTTTGGACTTTTTTCATCCCTTGAGAAAATTATTTTCATAGTCATCAGCACATGATAGATATCCATTCGTGGATCAATGTTCTTTCGGTTTTTAAACTTGGTGTAATAATTGTTGGGGCATATTTGGTTTCTTTTGGTCAGTGTTGTAAAGTGAAAATTTTGTCTTTATGCAAATTTAGCTCTTACTCATGCAAGCGAACAACTTCCTGTTTCTGGAACAACTTCCTGTTTAAATTTTATGTATACGTATATGAAGTTCATTGACTCTTGTCTGCAAATTGGTGTCTTAACTCTTACTCTACCAGCACTTTTTTGAAAACGTGCTTGGAGGCGGGGTTGAAAATGGGGCACCCAAAACGGCGATAATATTGCCGTGTGGTAGAGTAAGGGTTAAGCACAGGCTGATTATTGAAGGGTCCTCTGTCTTCCGAGGAGCAGAATTGGGCTCGTTCCGCTTCAGTGACCCACCGGGACCATGCTCCATATATTTTTGAGTTGGCACACTTGTCGGGTTGATTAACCCTTACTCTACTAGCACTTTTTGAAAATGCGCTTGGGAGGCGGGGTCCAAGATGGGGCACCCAAAACACCGATAAGATCGCCGCATGGTAGGGCAAAGGTTAACAGTTGCAGATTCATGTGGTAATTGTTTGGATGCTTTAAACGTGTTATGCAAATTTAATTTAATTTTGGATTATGGACTTTATTGTAAGTATGGTTACAGAACACACCCAACTATAGTGTCAAATTAATATTCTTAGCAAGGGTGACAAAATTTGCATAGAACAATAGATAGATTTAAATTTGTAGAAATCGGGGCAGGAAATTTGAGATGAGATATCCTAGAGCATATTCACATATTCATTTCCAACTATGACTGTTATGGGGATTATTGACTACGATTCGCCGCTTTGATATTGATGAATTTACAAATGTTTGTAGCGGAAGAAAATAATCTGTCACTTCTCCAAATGGTGAGATATATGGAGCTTTTTTTTTTTTTATCTCTTGAGAAAATTATTTTCCCAGTCATCATTACATGATATATAGCCATCTGTGGATCAATGTTTTTTCAGATTTTTAACCTTTGGTGTAATCATTGTGCGAGCATATTTGGTTTCTTTTGGTCAGTGTTGTAAAGTGAGAATTTTGTCTTTATGCAAATTGTACTCTTACTCATGCAAAAGAAGAACTTCCTGTTTCTGGTTTTCGAGTTTGTCTTTTGATTTATTTGTGGCGGATGTAAATAATATATGTGTAATGAAGTTCATTGACTTTTGTCTGCAATTGGTGTCTCAACAGTTCAGATTCTTTTGGTAATTTTTGTTAGTTGTTTTGAAGGAATATTCACGTGCATTTTTCATATGTGAGAGAGAAAACTTTTAGACACAAAGTGGTGAAAAGCTATGTTAATATCTTATTCCATTTAGAAGTTTTAATATTTTAAAGTATTTTTGAATTTGGACAAAACTGATTGATTGGCAACATCTGTGATGTCATAGAGACAATTTCAACAAAACGTCTTTTGTATTTCTTTAAAAATGAATTTTTTCTCTCATTGAAAATGTGATGTACACCAAGAAAAAAACAAAATGTTTTCTTGTTAATTATATATTCCACCCTATCTCTATAATGAACCAGAAATGCTGTTCGATAATGTAAAAAAAGTGATTAAATTTATAAGAAATACATAAGATCTGTACTGGATTTGCCTTGATGATATCACCAAGCTGAAGATTATATACTACTGTACGAGGTGTTTTTAAGAACATTTTCCTACTCTTTAAACTGTTATAACTTCTAAACGGAATAAGATATTAACATAGTTTTTTCACCACTTTGTTTCTATAAATTTTCTCTATCATATATGAAAAAATGAAAATCCATGGGAACATTCCTTTAAACCTGGCCCAAGAATTTTTAATCTTATTTTGGACTTTTAGTGTGAGGGTGGTAGAACACACCCAACTAGTATTAAATGAATATTTTCAGCAAGGGTGACAAAATTTGCATGGATGAATAGATTTACTTGGATTTGTTGTAAGAAGTTGGTCATGAAATATGAGAAGAGATATCCTAGAGCAATCGTCACATATTCGTTTTCAATTATGACTGTTAAGGGATTATTGGCTTCGATTCACCGCTTTGATATTTGTGAATGTACAATGTTCATAGTGGAAGGAAATAATCAGTCATTTCTCTGAACGATTAAACTTATGGATTTGCTGAGAAAATTATTTTCCCAGTCATCATTACATGATGTATAGCCATCTGTAGATCAATGTTCTTTTGGGTTTTTAACCTTAGGTGTAATCATTGTGCGAGCATATTTGGGTTTTTTTTGGTCAGTGTTGTAAAGTATAAAATGTTGTCTTTATGCAAATTTTGCTCTTACTCATGTCAAAGAGTTATTTCTGTTTCTGGTTTTCAAATTTGTCTTTTGTCTTAGTTTTGGCAAATGTTAATGATATATACGTAATGAAGTTCACTGACTTGTGTCTGCTAATTGGTGTCTTAACAGTTTCAGATTCGTTTATTGATTTTTTGTATGCTTTAAACCTTTTACAAGAATTTTAATTTAATTTCTGGATTGTGGACTTTTTTTTCAGGTGCATGTGGGTAGAAGACATTCCACTAATATTTGAACATTTTTAAGCAAGGGTGACAAAATGTATACAGAAAAATGTGAATTTGTTGTGAAAGGTCGTTCAGGAAATTTGAGAAGAGATATCATTTACAATGTTTATGATGAATGGAATTCTCAGTCATTTTCCCAAATGGTGAGATGTATGGATTTGTTTCATCCCTTGAGAAAATTATTTTCACAGTTTTTAGCACGTTTGATAGATATCCATTCACGGATCAATGTTTTTTCAGTTTTATAAGGCACTCTAGTGAGATAAACACCTCACTCAGTAGGCACTACTTGCAAGGCAATACTTGCATACTGAGTGAGACGATGCATAATACACTCGTAATGTTGAAAACCACTCAGACAAGAACAAATAACATAATCATAAAATTAAAACCCTTCTCAAAAATGACACAGGTACTTCTGAGCTACGATTTTGATTTCATTAGCATCTTGAAAGTATAAAGTATCTTTCAAACTAAGTTACAAATGAAATGATGAACATTTTGTATGTAAAAAAACTCTAAATTACAGAACAAATGACATTCCGATCACTTCGCAAATCCCTCACTTTTGGAAATGCATACACAATTAGTGCACATATCACCCTAGTGCGCTGGCAACTGCTGTTTTGAAAATGTTTTTCCGTAAATGCACGCAGTGTTCGATATAATGCTATACACATGTTGACTTCACCGACACTCTATTGTACGACAACTTTTGAACTAATTAGATACATCCAGCCAAGGCTGGTCGAAAAATAAGTCAGTAGGGACACAAAATGCAACTTTTGACAATTGTCTTCATTAAACCCACGCCCAAAATGTAAGTGAACGGCTCAATATAGTATTATTAGCTATATATATATTTATTTAGCATTACGTAACAGTCTCTCATGATGATGAAAGGCATTGTCAAATGTTGACCTTAGATTGTTCGGAAAGGCCTAATTATTTTAGCGTATAGTCAAAATTTATCTACGCTTCTATGATAAGCCAATGCAGCAGTTTCAATATTATAAAGTATATAGCATTTTCTGACTATAGCAGCCATGTAGTGGCTATAGCATATACTACAGTCAGATGTTATCTGACTAAAGGCATTAGGTGTCACTCGACAATAAAGTATACAAACTTCATGCATATAGTTAGTCCCATAACCACCCAAAAATAAAAAACCCACCATCACAACCTCTCCCGTGCCGACAACATTCGTATTACCCATCTTAGAATAGGTCACACCCACCTCACTCACTCTCACCTCCTTATTGGCTTCCCCACCCATCTGCAACAATTGCCATTGCACCCTCACAGCCCATCACGTTTTCCTTGCTTACCCCCTGTACAACCTACCTAGAGCTTCCCTCGCTCCCCACAACTCAATAGTCAAGCTCTTCCAGAAAAACCCTCTGGATAAAATTATCTCCTTCCTTCGTCATGCTTTCCTCTACAACCATATTTAGTCCTCTTCCCTAACCCCTCCCCCCCTTCCTCCCTCCTCTCTATTTTTGCTTTTTTTACCCATACACATTTTCTCTTGATCCCAGCTTTCTGGCTTTTAGTTCTCGTGTTTCTTTCAATCTCCCTGTTTTCTTTCCTTTCTATCTCTGGAATGATCTAACCTCTCAGGCACAATTTGACCCTCGCTGTTGTGGTGGTTAAGCCCTCATGAAACAAACAAACAAACAAAAATAAAGCTAACAAATAAAATAAAAGAGAACTCTACTTGAGTAGATATTATATTAACATCTCAAATTTATCTCTGCTGTCAGTCTATGCTACCTAACTTTTGGTTTTGTGAATCATATTAAATACTGAAAATCTTGGAAATCTGATAGATCTCTGAGTGCTACTGTAGCTGACAATAATTTTCATTTTTTGCATCACCTTCTAATGCTCAAGTTAAAAAAAGAAAAAAATCTCCTTCCGTTTTTGGGTTTTGATTTCCTTTTTTATGCTGAAGTTTTCAAAAAAGCTATTTTTTTCTCTCCATATATTCAATTTTCATCTTGTTTGCTATGTAAACAAATCATACACATATACTAGAAATAGTGAAGCAGCAAGTCATTTAATTTCAAAAAGATGGAAACAACGAAAAACAACTTTGAGGTCCATTTAATTCTAAAAGATGGAGAAAAAAAAAACTTTAAGGTACATTTAATTCTAAAAGATGGACACAACAAAAAACAAACTTACGGTACATTTAATTTTATAAAAAGATGGAAAAAAAAAATGAGGTACATTTAGATCTAAAAAGATGGAAAAAGCAACAACTTTGAGGTACATTTAATTCTAAAAAGATGGAAACAACAAAAAAAACTTGAGGTACATTTAATTCTAACAAGCTGAAGAAAAAAACTAAAAAAACTTTGAGGTACATTTTATTCTAAAAAGATTGAAACAAAAAAAAAAAAAAACTTTGAGGTACATTTCATTCTAAAAATATTGAAAATTTGATGGATTTTGAGTGTTGACATTTACATATCTGCACAACTTTGCTATGTTGTCAACAAAATAATTCATCTTTGTTACCATGTAAACAGACGTACACATATATCAGTGATAGTTAAAACAAGGATACAGTATCCCTGGTTATAAGCAGCAAGTCACCTTATCTTTGAAGAGTGGTTTCTGATTGACATCTCTCCTGGGCAGATGAATTTTCCATTACTTCATTGCCCTTGCCAAATCAAGGAAAGAAAATCTTGAATATTTTCTTTTATGAATGATTAATGATGTGGGGGGAAAATTAGAAATACATATTTTTTAAGGAGAAATTTACTTCTGTGAAGAAATTGTACTGAGGGATGAAGTGAAATACAGTAAATATTGTGAGTGTTAAAGAAGGTAAAAGACTTATGTGGGAAGTGATGCTTGTGGAGATTTAACATTATTTCTACGGGTTTTTTCTTCTCTCTCTGGAATGAGGTTGTGAATTTTTGTTATAGAGGACAGTGTGAACATGAAGGTGAATCAAGGCAGAAAGAAGATGATTAATATTGTCTATTTCTTTAGATTATTATTTCTTTTGTTTATTGCAACATTTATTTTGTGTCTTTGGCACCGTGTAGGTTATTCAAAAGTGTATCATTGCAGAAGTTTTAGAAGTACATTCTGATAAGATTTCCTTCCTTTTAAAGCGATAACATTTTCCAATTTTTAAACATGTAGGGCATTGGAAAGTATGAAATCACTCTTAGAAGCACAATCTGAGATCATTCTAAACAAATTTCTCAAGATTTGGAGCAAAGGTAATCTTTGCCCTCATGTTTTCTACTACTGCTTGAGCTCTAGCATCACCACTTGGTGGGTGACCTTTGTGGAGCATCAGATGGCTTGGTGGGCAGGGGGCACAGATCACAGGGGGGGGAGGGCAAAGGGGTCGAGATCCCCCAGATGAAATACTGTATTGTTTCGCCCCCCAAAAAATATGAGTAGGCCCCTATATGAAAATTAAATTAATGAAATTGAAAGCAACCATTCAGATGTTTTCGCTTCAATTTTCATGCAATTTCCTTCATTTTTGTGAAATTTGCTTCCAATTTTGGCATAATTTTCCCTTTATTTTCATGAAATTTGCCTCAAATTTTATGCAATTTTCTTCCGCATTGAAATTGTCTTAAATTTTCATGCAATTTCTTTTATTTTTGGAAAAAACAATATGGAGAAAATAATTGAAATCTTTGCCAGAACAATCGTAAAAACAACTTCTTTTAGGCTTACATACTTTTTCGCCCCCTCAAACTCAGACATAGATCTGCACCCCTGTTGGTGGGTGTGGCCTTTATGGAGCAATGAGATGGCTTGGTGGGTGTGACCTTTATAAAGCAATGAGATGGCTTGGTGGGTGTGGCCTTTATGGAGCAATGAGATGGCTTGGTGGGTGTGACCTTTATAAAGCAATGAGATGGCTTGGTGGGTGTGGCCTTTATGGAGCAATGAGATGGCTTGGTGGGTGTGACCTTTATGGAGCAATGAGATGGCTTGGTGGGTGTGACCTTTATGGAGCAATAAGATGGCTTGGTGGGTGTGGCCTTTATGGAGCAATGAGATGGCTTGGTAGGTGTGGCCTTTATGGAGCAATGAGATGGCTTGGTGGGTGTGGCCTTTATGGAGCAATGAGATGGCTTGGTGGGTGTGGCCTTTATGGAGCAATGAGATGGCTTGGTGGGTGTGGCCTTTATGGAGCAATGAGATGGCTTGGTGGGTGTGACCTTGATGGAGCAATGAGATGGCTTGGTGGGTGTGGCCTTTATGAAGCAATGAGATGGCTTGGTGGGTGTGGCCTTTATGGAGCAATGAGATGGCTTGGTGGGTGTGGCCTTTATGGAGCAATGAGATGGCTTGGTGGGTGTGACCTTTATAAAGCAATGAGATGGCTTGGTGGGTGTGGCCTTTATGGAGCAATGAGATGGCTTGGTGGGTGTGACCTTTATAAAGCAATGAGATGGCTTGGTGGGTGTGGCCTTTATGGAGCAATGAGATGGCTTGGTGGGTGTGACCTTTATGGAGCAATGAGATGGCTTGGTGGGTGTGACCTTTATGGAGCAATAAGATGGCTTGGTGGGTGTGGCCTTTATGGAGCAATGAGATGGCTTGGTAGGTGTGGCCTTTATGGAGCAATGAGATGGCTTGGTGGGTGTGGCCTTTATGGAGCAATGAGATGGCTTGGTGGGTGTGGCCTTTATGGAGCAATGAGATGGCTTGGTGGGTGTGGCCTTTATGGAGCAATGAGATGGCTTGGTGGGTGTGACCTTGATGGAGCAATGAGATGGCTTGGTGGGTGTGGCCTTTATGAAGCAATGAGATGGCTTGGTGGGTGTGGCCTTTATGGAGCAATGAGATGGCTTGGTGGGTGTGGCCTTTATGGAGCAATGAGATGGCTTGGTGGGTGTGACCTTGATGGAGCAATGAGATGGCTTGGTGGGTGTGGCCTTTATGAAGCAATGAGATGGCTTGGTGGGTGTGGCCTTTATGGAGCAATGAGATGGCTTGGTGGGTGTGGCCTTTATGGAGCAATGAGATGGCTTGGTGGGTGTGACCTTTATAAAGCAATGAGATGGCTTGGTGGGTGTGGCCTTTATGGAGCAATGAGATGGCTTGGTGGGTGTGACCTTTATGGAGCAATGAGATGGCTTGGTGGGTGTGACCTTTATGGAGCAATAAGATGGCTTGGTGGGTGTGGCCTTTATGGAGCAATGAGATGGCTTGGTGGGTGTGGCCTTTATGGAGCAATAAAATGGCTTGGTGGGTGTGGCCTTTATGAAGCAATGAGATGGCTTGGTGGATGTGGCCTTTATGGAGCAATGAGATGGCTTGGTGGGTGTGGCCTTTATGGAGCAATGAGATGGCTTGGTGCGTATGGCCTTTATGGAGTATTTTCTTTGCTAACTGACGGTACATAACATTTCTATTGTATAGTGTGCACAAGACAATGAAAGCATTTGTGTGTAGTAGATATGGATGCTTTTAGGTTACACTTAAATTACGTAGCAGGTGTTTCTTCCTGTGTCTGCACCCGCTAACCAACTCGTTTTTATTATTTAATGTACACACGCCGGGTCTGCATATTATAAAATATTTTTCCATCATGCGTAAATTACATTTCTTGCAAGAGGTGCCCCTTCCCCCTCCATTTCTGATTTTCACCTATAATTTGAACAATTAATAGGATCTCTCTCTTGCTATGAACTATATAACTATATAAGAGGCTATTTAAAGCAGATGATATCAGTCACTAGAATTTCCTGGTCAGGATTAACACTGAAAGTATCAGTCTAGGAGAGGCTCGAAATTAAGGGACCAAATGATTCCTCTGTTTAGGAACTTTTAGTGTAACCCTAAAAAGTTAATACCTGGCCTGTGTTAATACAAGAATAAAACATATAATTGGAAATGAACAAATGACACTGTTTCTTGAGATGCCAATATGAAAATGTATTCAATTTTAGAACTCTTTTCCAGAAACAAGGAAAAATAACCATAAACAAATATTCACAGATTCAATACAGTACCAGTACTTTACAAGAAAACTAACTCCTGCCCTGCGCACATGCTTGTGCTTAAATTATTTGAATTTACAAAAATACAGCTCGCTCTGCTTCATGCAGATCCTCAAGGTAGCGTGTGGGCTGCTTAAACAGTTGCACTGGTAGAAAATTACTCCCCTTCCATAGCACAATCCCATACATCTCAGTCGAAGGCTTAACTGAAAAGCATCCTAAAAAAAAAAAAACACTTACAAACAACCTGAAATATCATGAAGATGCATTATAGTTTACAATTTCTGTCTTCTACTCATTTGCATTGCAAGACAGCACTAATATAAACAAATTCCTTCCTTAAGTAATTCAGTACCTCAGCAGAGGAAAGGAAAAATCTTTATACAGATACATGTACTCAATATGGGTACACAAACATAAACAAATCCTCAACATGTGACAATCAAAAGTTTTGCCGTATAGCTGACCAAGTGACATATAAATCACATACCCTAAAATGACAAACCACGAAATGGGAGTTTTATTATAATACTTGAATTCCCCCACTAATTTCACATATAGGTTCATTGGCTTCTTTTCCCAGCTTAGGATAATAACCTATAACCTATATCTGATCATCAACAAAACAAGGCTCACCTTGCTGGATATCACTAATATACAAAACACATATACACCCCAGTTGTTGATATATATTACTCTTACAGCCCATGCTTATTCTAAACAAAAATATCACTCTCCGCAAAGGAAAGAATGCATTAATAATTCCTGACTATTATACCCGAATGACTTATAAACCCCTCAAAATTAAACAACATAAGCAAATCTAACATGATACCTCGTCCATTTCCATCAAACAACTGTTTTGACACTTAGCTAAAAATAACCTTATTGAGCCCAAACAGGTGGTCACGGGCCCTAGTCATACGAACCCAAACTAGAATGTTTATCATACATGATATTCCTACTTCCCTGTCATAATTCAATGGATATGTAACTAAAACAACAATCTTTCTCTTGAGTTTCATAATTAAGTTTTGTCTTTAGAAACAATACCAAATGCATTTAAGATGGCGATTGTATGGTGTAATACTTTCTATTGTTACAGCTTAGGCCTATGCATAATGTAGGCAAAACATCAGCAAAGAAAAAGTAAGCAAATTTCACCTAAAGAGCCTTCCAGGAAGAAAATATCAACAACATCAAGTAACAATATGGCAGGAAAACAACCAAATCATATAACTGATAACAAAATCTTCATCAATGGACCAATAAAAGGCCATTTTCACTAGAGCAAATGCATACACTTGACTCTATGAGACCAATGTTCAAGAAAGAGGCAGAGGAAAACACACCTGCTTCTCACATGTTGCTAAAAAAAAATGAAACCCTACCAAAATTGATGGCGTTAAATAAAAACTAGGAGGGTGGCCCTAAATGCTACAGTAGGATAGAGGGCAGCATATGTGATATTACCCATAAATCCTTGCTATTCTTACATGCAAAGCCTGATGCATTTCAAATTTGAAAAAGACTTGGGAAACCCTTAACTCTCAACAGTTCTTGAATAAATTGTTAACTTTAGTTGAATATTAGCCTATATCTTTTATATCTACATTGTTCTTTTAAGATATAATAAAGCAAAATGGTAGGCTTACATAATTTGTTTCTAACAAGCTCATTGTAGAAGTAGAAATCTTTCAAATAAAAAAGAATCCAGGGCAGAAATTCAAATATGGCAACACTCTTGTGCACATAACAAAGCAAATAAGCAAGTTAATTATTCTCTTCTCAAAAGTAGGTTATTATACCATTTATGTTAAAAATAAAAATATATATATAGATTTGACACATTTGAAAATTTCATTTACCTACTGTGGTGTAGCGGTTATCATACCTGTCTAGAGACCACGAGGCCCTGGGTTTAAGTCTGGGTTGGGTAGACATGCCAGTGTACCACAACTGGTTATCAAAGGCCGTGGACATTGACTTGGTTGTCGATGTTATGTCTATCCGTCATCGTACCTGTGTTCTTGTTCGGGTCGTATTAAGCGTTTTGTGATAGCATTGTTACTATCATAACCGAATACGCAGGCGACGACCCCATCATTGTAATTGTGTGTTCACTCGTCGTCGTTGTCGAAAATTACATCTGCCAAAATTGAAAGATAAACTGTTGCATAAAAATGTGATATCCTTTGAAATTGAAACTACTGATTTCAATAAATACGAAAACAAAAATGTATCAGGATGTCTTTGATAGAAAACATTATAAAAAAAAAAAATACTTTCATTATTGAAAACAGGTCATTGTACAATATAATAGAAAGGCAAATGCCTTGACAGTATACAATCTATGCAATTGTACTATTGTCATTGCAAAGTTTTAGACAGATATCAGTATGCATATTCAACTACTAAATCTCATTTTTAAGCTTTTGGAAGATAGTGATCATGAAAAAGTGGCTAAGATGTGAGTGAAAGGCTTTGATGAAGAATATATCTGACAAAATTATTGGTAGCAGTGTTTTGTTTTTGAAGCTTTGTAGTTGAAAAATAATTTGGGTAAGGCTTTGATGAAGAATATATCTGACAAAATTATTGGTAGCAGTGTTTTGTTTTTGAAGCTTTGTATGTGAAAAATAATTCGGGTAAGGTATTAAGCAACATTTGATTTTATGGAAAGAGCCGACCTACTTCTAAATAAGAGACACATAAAAGTTTCATATCAAATTTACAAAGAGCGAGGATTTTTAACTGAAAATTGCTTCTTTGTTTAATGAACATGCCGGTATATGGTTTTACAGTTTGGTTTGTGTATGTTTAGGCATCCTATATGCGTGGTGTTTTTCATCAAGAAAGTGCTGATATTATTCTTGGAAGTAATACCCCTATTTGTAATGGAGTTCAAGTCTTAATTAACATATTGTTTGTATAGCTGTCCATCATTGGACATTTTAGCCTCAAATAATTTAAAGAAAGGTATCGTTCCATAAGTACATTCAGAAGTGAATGCGGCCGTGCTGGGAACACCACTTCCGTTTATCAACTTCCCTAGTGATCGCGAGAAGTCTGCATTGTTATTGACCACACATCCGCCGGACTGAACATAGGGGCCTACATGTGTTATCGAAAACATCACAGATTTCTCACGATCAATAAGAAAGATGGAAAGCAGGAAGTGACGTTACGAGCACGGCGGCGTTAACTTCTGAATTTATTTATGGGACAATACCTGTCCTTTAACTTCTCTGGTACAACATAACCTTTGCTGTTTGATGTGTGGACAAATCTCATCAATCAATTTTATTAATCAATCAATTAATCAATTAATCGATCATTGGAGTATAAATCAAATCAAACTGATTTTGCTTTTACATGAGTACAGTGAAATAAATCTTTCTTATTTTTTTTGGTTTTGCTCAAATTTTCTTTTTTCAAAACAATATGCAGAAATAATCTTTGTATTCTAGCAATCATAGCATCAGCTTGGCAAGCTAGAGATCCCTGGTTCAATTTGTGGTGGCTTTTCATTCACCGGTGCTTTACAGCTGGTTTATATAACCTTAGATGTTGAGGAAGGGATGTGAAAAACTCAATCCACAAAGAACTTCATTTTTTCTTTAAAATAATACAAACAAATATGTGGAAAAAATCTTATTCAGTTTTAAACATTCTTTTGTGTCAATCTTCCATATGTATGATCTGCAAGGCGAGTCATTGTTGTGGACATACAAATTGAAACTGAATTTTTTTTGACCCATCAGCAGGAAAACAATTTAAGACAGAAGTTGATATGGTATTTCCTTTTGGTTTCAAGTTTTGTATCATTATGAATCTGCTGACAGTTATGAATATTCATTTAAAGGATCATATGTGGAGATCCATAACACATACCAGAAGATGATTATCGGATGACTTTGCACAGTGTTCAATAATTTGCTCGTAATTAAATTTATGTTTGACATTGCATCACTGACCAATTAACCTCTCTTGAGTTGGTTGATTGACATCTTTTTCAACCAATCACCACACGAATTTGCCTAGCAACAAAATCTGCATAATTAAGTGGGGAAAAAGTTTTACACGGTACAGTACAGCTAGCTAGCGGTGCGCATTTATTTATGCAGTCAATGCAATATACTGCACAAAACAAATTTCTGCACATACAGACTGAGTGACGACAAGATGGTGAACAATAATTGCACCTACGAGCCTGCTACGGGCTTTGTAAATCTGATTCTCGTTACTTAGAATGGTTAGCAAACAGAAGTTTGTTTATTTCTTTTGCTAAATCTTCTTAAAGATCCAGAGCAGTACCATAAATGCATCAAAACTTGCAGCAGGCCACATGAACGTCTACATCTCAATGCATTGGTCGTGCATGATTGCCGGTTTTTAGGTTTGTTTGCTTCACCTAGTTACCACATTGCTATGGTGGGTGTGGCCTATTTCCGTACTTAAATTGTTGTCTCTAAAGTTATTGTATTGGGTGCACAACAGTTATAGAAAAAAGACAGAGGTACCACATTGGTCAATGTTTTGTAATATTTTTTGGTTTTCCTCTTATTCAATATTCAAAGCAAGAACCTACAACTTTTAATTGAAAAATAATGTGTGAAAGGTAAGCCAGCGCTGTTGACTTCAGAGTACCACATCTACAACATACATAGCTTAATTTATCTCACAATCATAGTAGATGGATATTATTAAGTGAAAAATACATAATCTTAAATATGAGAATAAATCAATCATATACTATTTATAGGAATGAGTCTGTTAAAATCGAAGAAAGTTTTTGGACAATATTATTTCCCTCCCTTCTGTCCTTACCCTCTTCCTCACCCCTTCTCCCTTACCCTTCTGCCACCCCACCCCCCACCAATTCCCACACCACCCACATCCCGCCCCTCTCCCCCCATCAAACTGAATATGACCCATAAACAACAAACCAAAGACAGAAGTTGGTAATTGATATGAATGTTGCATACCCAATCCACAAAATCATATTTTGTATTACTGTTATGAGTAGGCTGTTAAGAAATTTCTTCAGAGGATCATATGTGGATCATCTGGTATGAAATTTCTTTAGAAGATCATGTGTGGATCATCTGTTATGAAATTTCTTTAAAGGATCATACGTGGATCATCTGTTATGAATTTATTTAAAGGATCATACGTGGATCATTTGTTATGAAATTTCTTTAAAGGATCATACGTGGATCATCTGTTAAGAATTTATTTAAAGGATTATACGTGGATCATCTGTTATGAAATTTCTTTAAAGGATCATACATGGATCATCTGTTATGAATTTTTTTAAAGGATCATACATGGATCATCTGTTACAAATCGAGCCAGGCTTGAAAAATTGTTTGGAGTAACCTATCTTTTTTTTTTTTTTTTTTTTTTGGGGAGGCAAATTCAAAACTTTTTCCTACCTTCTATACACTAAAGCGCCATCATTTCAGATAAAATAAAATGAACAATTTGAGTAGGTAGCAATTTTGTTGCATAGGAAGGGTTACTCCAAACGAACAATTTGTAAGGATGGCCTAGTGGAACATGGATGTAGTGATGGTTAAAGTTGATATGTTTGCACAGCTAGCCTCTTTCAAACATTTGTAATAAAATATTAATCTATTTCTTTGCAGGTTATGATGTGTCAAGTGGAAATTTTTGCCAAACAGGACAAGCCCAGATCGTGGTGGGCGCCCCAAGAGCAGAGCAGCTTGGAAAGGTATTCTTGTACAGTCTAGACTACAGTGAAATCCATCAGGAACTCTACGGTGAACCTGTAAGTCAAATCTGGTTCCAGTTTGATATGTCCTATTGTTTTAGTAGTGACGTCATCAGTGGCTTCGCCCTGAGGTGAGGGTGGCTCGCCTTGGGGTGAGGGTGGCTTACCATGTAGTGAGGGTGGCTCACCATGGGGTGATGGCTGCTCACCATGGGGGTGATGGTGGCTTACCATGGGGGTAAAGGGTGGCTCACCATGGGGGTAAAGGGTGGCTCACCCTGGGGGTGAGGGTGGCTCACCATGGGGTGAGGGTGGCTTACCATGGGGTAAGTGTGGCTCACCATGGGGTGAGGGTGGCTCACCATGGGGTGAGGGTGGCTCACCATGGGGTAATGGGGACTCACCATGGGGGTGATGGTGGCTTACCATGGGGGTAAAGGATGGCTCACCATGGGGTAAAGGGTGGCTCACCATGAGGGTGAGGGTGGCTCACCATGGGGTGAGGGTGGCTCCCATGGGGTGATGGTGGCTCACCATGGGGGTGAGGGTGGCTCACCATGGGGGTAGAGGGGACTCACCATGGGGTGAGGGTGGCTCACCATGGGGTGAGGGTGGCTCACCATGGGGTGAGGTGGCTCACCATGGGGTGAGGGTGGCTCACCATGGGGTGAGGGTGGCTCACTATGGGGGTGAGAGTGGCTCACTATGGGGTGAGGGTGGCTCACTATGGGGTGATGGTGGCTCACCATGGGGTGATGGTGGCTCACCATGGGGTGAGGGTGGCTCACCATGGGGTGAGGGTGGCTCACCATGGGGTGAGGGTGGCTCACCATGGGGTGAGGGTGGCTCACCATGGGGTGAGGGTGGCTCACCATGGGGTGAGGGTGGCTCACCATGGGGTGAGGGTGGCTCACCATGGGGTGAGGGTGGCTCACCATGGGGTGAGGGTGGCTCACCATGGGGTGAGGGTGGCTCACCATGGGGTGGGTGGCTCACCATGGGGTGAGGGTGGCTCACCATGGGGTGAGGGTGGCTCACCATGGGGTGAGGGTGGCTCACCATGGGGTGAGGGTGGCTCACCATGGGGTGAGGGTGGGTGTATTGATCCCCATTTTTCTAAAATAATAATGTTAACCACTTCTCTTTTGCAATTACAATTTGTTAATGGCACATTCATCACTATGTTAAGACGAAAAACTACTTTTGCACATTCGCCACTGTCAAAACAGGGACGAATTGATGTAAGTAGGGTCAAAAGGGGATGAGCATAATGTCCAAAATCACCAGTAATTATTCAGTAACATGTTCATGTGACTAGGAGTTTGATGGTCATCCTTTTACATAGACATTGAGTGTTCAGTGAATTCATGAATTTGCAGTGAACTCGCAATTCCAACCTTTCGTTTCAGTTTTTGTTGGAAGCTTGCAGGAGAAGACCTTAGCTCAACTCTTAAGCTGATAAGAACTTGTATAAGCTTTAAGAATGCTCATATTTTTGCAAGGAATGTACTTTGTACGAATACCTGTGGGTATCATTTTGTTTTTGTTGGAATGAGGTTTTTGCTCCCAGGGTTTGAAAACAAAATATATAGGGGAGGGGGAATCTATCTATCTCATGTCTCATGGGGAAAATTTACAAATCGGACAATATATCACTTTACATATTTTTTGTCTTTTTCTGGGAGGGGGGGGGAAGCGTGGGGTTCGAGTGGAAGCTTAAAAGGATTAGTTCAGGGGTCAAGCAAGTCTTATCTTATATGGCAGAGGGCTTGAAAAGAAACAAAAGTAGTGCAGAAAGCATTCTAAAATCTTATTCCATTACGAAGATATCTTCAGTTTAATATCTTAAGTTTAAAGTTTGGTATCATTTGTGTAGAAACAATTCAAATCAGACTGGTTATGTAATAGCCTCAGATTCCTCAAAGTCTATGTTCTCTATCATATTTTCCCTTGCGATTATGTGGCTTAAAAATCATGGGATATGTCAAAAAAAGTAGTAAAACTGAATCTAGGAAGAGTATTTATAATATAACATCTGTAGAAAATGTGAGGGAAAATAATTTTAATTGTGAAAAAATTGAATAAACTTTCTTTGAAATACATCAACAATTGTTAAGAATGTGAGGATGTAGAGCCAATTTTCCATAATAGACTTACTACATCAGTCACTTCTACACAGGTAAGACAGAGCTTTAAATTTGAATATCTCCTTAACCGAATAAGATTTTTGAATTCTTTCTTCATCATTTTATTGGTGAGCATGTGAAGCATAATGCAAACCCTATGTAATGGCGATTCCGTCCACAGTTTTTCTTAAGATTTCCTCAAAAATGTTATTTTTTTTCTAAATTTCTGAGAAAATGTTAGTTTCTTCAGAGTTCCTCAAAAAAAGTTAAAAGTTCCTTCAGATATCCTTATGGAAGGTTAGAATTTCCTTACAAAATCTTATAGTTTTTAGAGACACTTAAGACAAGATTAAAGATTAGTTTCCTTAAAAAGTCTACAAAACTTTTGTTATTTCCATAGAAGATAACTGTAAAATGATATGATTTTCCGACATTCTTTAGAGATCCTCAAGCATCTCTCTCATAGCACTGGAGATATAAAATCCTTAAAAATCTTCAAAAAATTTGGGCACCAACGGTTGTATCAGGCATGATTATTAAACTCCGCCTTTATTATTGTGGTCATTTGTATAAAGTTGCTACAGTATAGGAACTGACCAGACTTTTTTTTTGTATAATATGCTCAGTCAGAGAGTGTGACAGGATGTGACTGCATATGAACATAAGGAGGGATGCCATGTAGGACATGGATGGGGGCCATGCGGGACATGGATGGGGGCCATGCAGAAAATATAATATATACCATGTGGTATACACCAAAGGCTATATCAGGCATAATTATTTGACTGCCTTTTTTTCTTATTCAACGGTTCATTTGCATATAAGTTATTATATGAACTGACACTTTCATACATAGTATGCTCAATCAGGGACTGTGATAGCTAGGATGAGACTTCTTATGAAGCCTATGTGATGTCATGTGGGACTTGGGGTGGGGTGGGATGCCATGTGGGACATGGGGTGGGCTGCCATATGGAACAGGATGGAATGCCATGTGGAACAGGGTGGAATGCCATGTAGGATGTATGGTGGAATGCCATGGGGACATAGGGTGGATTGCATGATGGGATGTCATGTAGGACATGGGATGTCATTTGGGACATGGGATGTCATTTGGGACATGGGATGTCATTTGGGACATGGGGTGGGATGCCATGTGGGACATGGGGTGGGATGCCATGTGGAACATGGGATGGGATGCCACGAGTAACACAGTGTGACATAGGTTGGGATGCCATGTGTGACACAGGATAGGAGGCTATGTTGGACATAGGGTAGTAGGCCATGGAGACATGGGATGTGATGCCATGTGGGACATGATGTAGGATGTCATTGGGACATTGGGCTAGATACATGTGAAACATATGGTGGGATCCAAGGTGGGATGCCATGTGGGTCATCAGGTGGGAAGCCACTGATGCTGGACATACGGTGGAATGCCATGGGGGACATTGGGAGAGATGCCTTGTAGGACACAGGGAGGGATGCCATGTGGGACATAGGGAGGGATGTCATGTGGAATATATGATTGGATTAATGTGGGACATACATGTAGGATGGTATCCATGTTGGACATAGGGTGTGATGCCATGTGGGTCATTGGGTGGGATGCCATGTGGGACATTGTGTATGGTGGAATGCCATGTGGGAGATATGGTAGAATGCCATGTGGGATAAGGGATGGGATGTCATGTGGGACATGGGATGGGATGTCATTTGGCAAATGTGATGGGATCCATGTGGGACATAGGGTGGGATGCCATGTGGGTC
The DNA here is from genome assembly GCA_020152595.1 of Chiridota heheva. Taxonomy (NCBI): domain Eukaryota; kingdom Metazoa; phylum Echinodermata; class Holothuroidea; order Apodida; family Chiridotidae; genus Chiridota; species Chiridota heheva. The sequence continues at coordinate 543,913 of JAIGNY010003865.1, forward strand.
ATAGGATGGGATGCCATGTAGGACATGGTGGAGTGCCATGTGGGACAAGGGATGGGATGTCATGTGGAACATGGGGTAGGATGCCATGTGGAAGATATGGTGGAATGCCATGTGGGACAAGGGATGTGATGGGATGTCATGTGGGACATGGGGTGGGATGCCATGTGGGACATGGGATGCCATGTGGGACATGGGATGCCATGTGGGACATGGGATGCCATGTGGGACATGGGATGCCATGTGGGACATGGGATGCCATGTGGGACATGGGATGCCATGTGGGACATGGGATGCCATGTGGGACATGGGATGCCATGTGGGACATGGGATGCCATGTGGGACAAGGGATGCCATGTAGGACTTAAGAGTGTTAGATGCCTTTTTCATAATCGGCCGGGTCATATGATATGGGTGTCAATTTGCATGGGCATGCGAACCATGATGATATTTACTGTTCTAGTTTCTTTTGAAGTCATATTTTGATGTAAGATGGACATATTTGACCACCGAACTAATCCTTTAAAGCCATCTTGTGGGGAAATTTTTCCATGCTAACCAATCCCCTAGCACCACCACTGCTTTTTGTGAAACTTGGACTAAATTTTTCATGGCAAAAATAAACATCACAGAATCTGTCAATCCATTGCAGTATCCATATGACTTTTTTCTCCCTTATTATTCATACTTTATCTGTTTCTTTGCAAAGAAAAAGTTTTCAGCGCCATCAAAACATAACCTCTGTTCATACATTTTGCTTTCACTTATGTCCTCCCCCGACAGATGCACACTTATTTTGGAAGTACTGTAGCAGCAGTTGACCTGAACAATGATGGCTATTCAGATCTGCTTGTTGGAGCTCCACTTTACTCATCTAATCAAGATGAAGGCAAGGTGTATGTCTACATCAACAAGCAAACACAGGTGAGATATGAAATGAATGAGAAGACCCCCATAGTCTAGGAGTCGTAGAATCAGTTTGGCAAGCTAGAGGTCCCAGGTTCGATTGCCGGTGGGTCTTCATTATCCAGTGTGTTACAATTGGTTCCTCATACCTATATAATATAACCTTAGTTGTTGAGAAAAGGATGTAAAATACCTACCTATGACCCAATTATAAATGAAAGGATTACTTATACTAATTAGCAGCATAGCTGGTGTATTTCATTTTGGCTTCCTGGAAAAGGTTTCAATGTCACAATATTCAGTTAAATGTTTCAAAAATTGTAATGCTTTAATTTAATCGAATTAAGAGCTATTGTGAAGTCCGTTATGTCTGTAACAGACTGAGGAATGGACAAAGTAGATCTGTGGGAGACCCTAGAGATTCTCCTGAGGATTGCAGGCTGCAGAATGGCCCAAAAGGGACAGATAATTTTGTTTTTGTGATCAATTAAAATCATTTTTTTGCAACTCTTTACAACCTGTTTGAACCTGTAACAGATTAAAGGTGTTGCGAGTTAGTTTAGATGGCTGATTTCAATGTAACCACTAGTGTACAAGAAAGTTGATCAAGTACTGTTGTTTGTTACATTCCATTGTTTGAGAAGATTTAAATTGGGCTGTCATGCCATTAATATGCATTATAACGCAATCATGTTGCCAGGCTTTTGTGCTAGGTGGGCACAAGAACTTCAAAAGTGGGCGCTTGGGCAGATTTAACATATACCCTTGTGTTATATTTTTTTGGTTTGATTTTGTGCGAGGGTGGGGGTGGGTTGTTTTTATATATATTTTTATGATTTTGTGCAGGAGTAGGGGGCACATGTCTTCACAAGGGAGCATTCCGAAGTGCCTCATGCTGGTTACGGGACAGTTAGAATCTATTGGCAAGAGCTAAGCATTAAACAATTGAAATGCTGCTTTATTTTAAAATTCATTGTTGCAATACCTATCATTAACGTTTCTCAAAACAGCTTAAGCATTTGGAGTATGATTTTGTCACAGAATAAATTGAATCTTTTTCTAGGAGAGGGAAATGTTATCCAAATTGATATTTGTTTTTCTGCTGAAAATGTAAACCTTTTTTGTGTTTTTATGAGCCATCGTTAAATTAAGTATTTTTGTTTTTTCCAGGCTGAACCCTTAGAGCTAAAATTTGAGCTTTACGGTTCTCGTGAAATAGGAGGAAGATTCGGATCTGCCATCTCTTCAGCAGGAGACTTGAACAACGATGGCTTCTTAGGTATGTGGCATTGTGTCAGATAAATATATATCATTTTTATTGCATAAATATGTAGTGACACCCAGAATATGCTTATGTGATAGAGAAACTACAATGATACTATCTGATTTCTCCCACCCTCTCCCCCCTCTTCCTATGTAACTATCTCCACCTATACATTTGTTCTCTGTCAAAATTTAATAACCAGTGGTTTTAAATTTAAAAAGATTCTTCAGCCTGGTTGCTCTACCAATACTCATCACAACAAGTTTTTAAAGCTTTAGAATGGTGGGGAGAGGGAGGGGATCAGAGTTCCCCTATTTCCCCTCCCATGGCTAATCCACTTCTTATATACCGTAATAATTGCTCGTATGTTGTTCTTTCTTACAGATATAATCATCGGTGCTCCTTACGAAAATGATCACGATGGTGCTATTTACATTTACAGAGGAAACGCTGATGGTATCAACACTGTCTATGCCCAGGTATGTGTAAATAGAGAAAGAATCTTTTCTATATTTTGCAGAGAGGTAGGAGACATCCACCATGGAAAAGTTGTCTTTAAAGGTATATGGACAGGTAGCAACAGCATGAGCTCAAATTGTTTAAAATGTATTAAAAACCATGAAAACAGCAAAAAATCACATCAAAATTTTGTTACAAAATCACCGTTGTACAACATTTAAAAAAATGTATATACCTGATAAGCATACATTGATTGCACAATATTTTGTGATCTCAGAAAATTGCATATGTTAACTTATTGTTTTTTCTGACTGTACCTAAAATATTTTGAATGGGAGAAGTTAGTTATAGTGAACAGGAAGTTGGATATTATTGTAACCTTGACTCAGATTGGAAAGTAGAATGCAATTTGAGAATCTTTATGATATTTGAAATTAGGGAAGGAAATATAAAGAATTACCTAAAAGAATTCTAGCTGAATTTCTTTCATGCATCATCCTTTTTGTGCTTGCTGAAAGTTTGTTCAAACTTTGATTTTTTATAACTAAAAATCTATCATAAGTGCTATAGACCTTAATGCATTGACGTCACAATCTGCATAGTTACCATAATAGCGCCATCCATCTGAGAACAAGCTAGATCTATACACAGTGTATGTTTTGTGTACGCGTTACTAAATCTAAGCACACACGTGTTTCAGTTTTAGGTGCGCACTGAGCGGAAACCGATATTTACGTGTTCAGTGCATATTTTTGAATCTCAGCCTGTCCTCAGAGGGGGCACATCCGTCGGGTAGTCATGTGCATAAGGTCCATATGCATTTCAGTAAAAAGACACTAGCAATGCTATTCCATGGCTGTAAAGACCAGTGTGGGAGTAATAGTCTTTCTTTCATAACAGGTAGACAAACTGTGGTCTCCTGGCAATGATGAGGTCATCATTTGTCATTTGAGAATAGGTCATACTTTTTTCTCCCACTCTTTACCGCCTCCATGGTATTCCCAAGCCTACCTCTCCTCTCGGGCAAGATACCACATCCTTACGGTGTGTCATCTCTTGAACCACAATAAGAAATATCTCTTCAATGATGGCTCATTTGCGAACGTATTCAATCAAACTCAAATACCCACTAGTTGACATTTTCTTCGAAAGTCTCAATACTTCAGTAACGTACAATTTCTTTGTTTCTCCCACTATGCTGTTATTCTCAACTTAAATCGACTAACTGATTACTCTTATAACAACCCTAAAGATCTCTCTTGGGAATTTCCCTCTTTTCAATGTTTTGCCTCCTTTGAAAGGAAAGGGAGTAAGAGATTATTAATTTTAAATGAAATACATCAACAAGTGTCATGGAAGAGCTTATATGACATCACACTACTGAATTAAACTTACAGTACTAAACCAGTCACTTAAAATATCTGTATAATCTTTGAAATCCGACCTTTGAAAGGATTAGTTCAGGGGTCAACCAAGTCCATCTTATATGTAAGAGGACTTTAAAAGGAACAAAATGGCGAAGGAAAACAAATCTTATTCCGTTAAGGAGATAATTGAAGTTCAAAGCTCTGGCTTATCTGTGTAGAAACAACTGATGTAGTAAGCCAACTATGGTACGGCGCATGATTTCAAACTAAATTATTTTCCCCAATTTTATTGCTTGTTTTTGTCCTTGATGGTAAGGATCACAATGTGTTTGACAAAAGGAGTATTCGTTTAGACTGTTCTATTCCAAGATTTGTATGCAAGCTTCTAACTGAAGAGTATCTTCTATTGATTGTCTCAATCCAGAAAATGACAGGCAGTCAGTTTAGCCCACCAATAAAGACGTTCGGTAGCTCCGTCACGGGCGGAATGGACATAGATGGAAACACATACCATGACATTACAGTAGGGGCATACGAGAGTGACACTGTACTGACATTCAAGTAAGTACCTGTTAAGTACATTTTAAATACTTCAAATGTTGTGTTTTGAGAAAAGATTTTGCAATCAAGTAAAGGTCTTTTATGTTTTTGACATTTGTATTAGAGACATCAGAGGACATTTATAATCGAATTAAGAGACTGCATTGCATTATTTAACTTTTGATTAAGAAAGTAAAAATTAAAAGTATGAAACATCGCTAAGTAAAAAACTTGGGGATTTATGGACAGATAGAGATTTTATATTCACCAGAAATATATTTAATTTTTGAACAGAAAGGTCTTTGAATTACTTCAAACACATCTTTAGCGTCCGAGTTACTGAGGGTATTCGAAGTTTGAAGAATTTTTAATGTATGCAAAAGTTGTGATGTATGAAAGAGAAGACAGCTCAACACCTTTACTGGAATTCTTTTAATTTCTGTCCTAAATTTTGTGTTTAATGGGTCTTTTTAAAGAAAAAACTTCATTTCTTATTATTCAATGAGCAAAGAGCATTTATATTTTGATATCAAAGTTCAATTCCTATGTATTGAAGTGAAGGCTGTTTAAAATACAAAAAATGTAAATGCTTTATTTGTGAGAACTGTGCCTTTTTACAATCAAATGAGATACACAAACTTTACTGCTTTATATGAAAGTAAATATCTGGTTTATTCATCTTCTATCATTCGTTTATGGATTTTGAGGGATTTTACGATTTGCATTTAAGAAAGGTGAATGGTATCCATGTGCAGATCATCTATATTTCAATCTTCTTTGTAATTTTTTTTGCTTTTTATTTTAGGCATTTTGATTGCAGTAGTATAGTAGAGTGTAGTAGATACTCCTCAATTTGATTTCCTGAAACTTGTTCCTACAAATTAATTATTCTCTGGTGCTTTCTTTCTGTTACATCCAGAACAAAGCCATTGATTCATCTGGAGGCAGAACTAATTCTCGATTCTTCATCTATCGATCCTACCATCAAAAACTGTGACAGTCAGACACGGACATGTGTGGAGATCACCATTTGTTTTAATTTTACAGGACTGACCATCACATCAGACATGGGTAAGTATAAGGGATTCCTTAGACTCCTGTGGTTCTCAGTTGTACTTCATTCCCCAAAATTACTTAGTAGTGCCATCTACAGACCTAGTGCAAACATTGACATAGAAGGATATTTCAGCTGACTTCATGAAGTCACATGACTTTGTTTACATCGCCATTTTGTAGGGTAGACTGTCGTCTGCTGTACACCTACATAGATTTGCATGTTGTTACATAAGATTGTTAAGTAGTATGCTGGAATCTTGCTGTGCCGTTGGTTGCACTAACTAATAGATGTTTTTAGAATCCACTGATTAAGATTATTTGAAGTACTTGGAGGGTACTTTCATCTGGTCAGTTTATTTGAATCAGCGCGTGTTTATATGCCCAGCACGTGTTTTACATGCCCAGCGCGTGTTTTCATCACCAGTGCATGCTAGAGTGTGTTTTAGACTGAGTTTGTTTTTTACGTGTGATGTGACTGAGCTGTGTGAAGATCAGATGTGAAATACTCAAACGCAAAGCTCTGCCCTGCAAAATGACTCCCAGTTGAGTTAAATGTCATGTTATGAAATCACTCTATTGGACTACCTTGATTACACACCTTCAGGTACTCTCCAGCAGAAAATCAGCATGTTGAGAGCGACGTGACTTCTGTTCTATTCATTCCATTTCATTTCACCTTGCACTTTACCACCTAAATTTTGTTTTGTTTTATATCTTCATTTTTCGGGACTCTCTCTCTCTCTGTGGATGGGCATCTGTTTTTGGTGAGGTTGTTTCTTTTGTGTTTTTCCCTTCCGTTCTGACCAGACTTTCGCACCTTATCGTTACCTGTACAGCAGTTCTCCTGTAGTAGTTTCGTGATTTTTTTTTCTGGTTGCCTCAGGTCTCTCGGCCTATGGTTTATTCATGACGAAATGCTTCTGCCTTGACCCCTCCCTCCTCTCCCAGTGACCCACCTGCTACCTCTATTGACCATTATTCAGCCCCAATACCCAAAATTATAATAATACAGGCCACCAATAAACAAGATAGTTTTAAAAAAGTTTCCCCTTTTCTAATTCACAAAGCACTCCAAGGCCTTGTCGGTACCCTCCCCAAGGTCTCCACCCTCAGATCCGGCGATCTCCTGGTGTACTGCACCAGAGACACTCAAGCCACCATCCTCCTCACCACCAAAACCCCAGCCAATACTGGTGTTGACGTTAGTCTTACCCACCGTTCCCTAAACTTCAGCAAGGTGTGGTCAGAACCAGAGACCTAGACTACATGACCGATGAAGACCTCTTAGAGGAACTTGCAAATCAACACGTAACTGAAGCCCGTCCGTCGTCTTGTCCTCAAGAGAGACGGTGCCGAAACACCTACCAATACCATCTTCCGAACGTTTTCCACACCAACTCTCCCCTCCCACATCACTGCTGACTGCCTGAGAATCCCAGTCACCCCTTATATTGCGAACCTCCTCCGTTGTCATAAGTGCCAGAGGTATGACCATGGTAAAAACTCCTGCCGCAGCCAAGCTCGCTGTGACAACTGTGGAGCTCTGGACCATGACAGCACCGACTGCACCAGCACCCCACACTGCACCAATTGCGACGATACTCATTCAGCTAACCATCCCTCCATCTCAAATGACTGCCCCACCTGGCTTCAAGAAAAACAAATTATTAAACTAAAAACCCTTAATCCCAACATCACTTACCCGGAGGCCAGGAAGCAATTTCCTGCTTCACTCCTTGCTAAACCATCCTACTTGAGCGCAGTCTCCTCTAACACCAATATCACCCCCCTCTCCCTTCCTAACACAACTAAAACTGACTCACTTACCCAAACAGACCTCACCTGGCTCTTCTTACCCAGTCCTAAGCCATCACCATTGCCAACAACCCAACCACACCCATTACCCAAACCACCTCCACCACCACCACTTCTCTCCCTAACCTTCCTTCCTCCTCTAAGACTCCCGGCATCCCCTACCCCAACACCTCTAATGCCAACAAACATCAAACTCAAGCCAACCTGGCTAACAATGATACAAACAACAAACCAAGAAGCACAAATCAACAAACAGCCCACCCCATACCCACACATATGACATGGAAGAGAACATGGATTGTTTGATTAACGAACATACTTCTCGTCCAACTTTCAAAAACAATTATTCCCCCCCAAAAACAGGGACAGATCCAAAGAAAAAGTAAGCCAACTCAGACCTAACAGATCTTCCTCAAAATAATCCCCTGCCTCTTTATGGCATGCAACATAAATAATAACAACATTCACAATATCATAAAGAGCCTTAAGGTTAATGGACCACCTTGAGTCTTCTGCCTAAAAGGAAACCTTCTTGAAAACCACTAAAAATTCTACAAGCTCCTATTCTCTAAACTATTTTAGCCAATTTCTCTACCACATTTTCGGATTTTCTGGATCAACCCGTTTCTTTTCTTTTTCTATTATATTTTCCCTCGTTCTGTCCCAACTTTTCACGCCCTTCGTTACTAATACAGCGGTCCCCATATAGTGGTTCCGCGATTTTTCTTCTAGCTGCCTCGGGTCTCTCGGCCCTTGGTTTTTCTTTCATAATGACAAAGCGCCTGCAGTGACCTTGACCTTGACCCCCCTCCCCTCCCCGTGACCCACCTGCTACCATCATTGACCATTCTCTTATTAGATCCGGTGATCTCCTGGTGCACTGCACCAGGGACACAAACCACCAAAAGAAATTTCTTGACTACCCTACTCACCATCTTCAACCACATTTGGTCCTCACACTCCTTTCCCCTATCTGGAGAACAGCTATTGTCATCCCCGTCCTTAAACCGGGAAGGATAGCACCGACCCCACCAGCTACCGACCCATCGCCCCTTACTTGCTGTCTCTGTAAAATTATGGAAAGATCATTAATCAGAGACTAAACTGGTTCCTCGAGACCAACAGAATCCTCTCTCTCACCAAGCGGCTTCCAGCGTGCAATACCTAGACCAGTTAATTCGCTCGACACCGCTATCCGGGAATCCTTTGCAAAAAAGGAACACCTCATTGCCATATTTTTGACCTCGAAAGCTTTCGACACTACTTGGAAATGCGGCATTACCGGAAACTTCACACCATTGGCCTCAGAGGCCACCTCCCCATCTTTATTCAAACTTCCTCTCACCCAGGCAGTTCCAAGTTCGTATTGGCCACACCCTCTCCAAGCCGTACCCCCAAGAAGGCGTCCCCCAAGGCAGACCCTGCCACTCTCGGCACCTATTCCTGGCCCACTTTTCAGGCCACCCCCTTCCTTCTGTCCACCTAGACCTCTCTTATAACAAAACTCAAACTCACCCTAATCTCTTCATCAATCTCCACAACCAAATCAAAGACCAACTCTCAAATTACACCTCTATCTATACTGATGGCTCCAGGAAGGCAACAAGACAGCTGCTGCTGCCATCATCAAGACATCACCCTCAGTAGCAGACTTCCTGACCACTCATCCATCTTTTCAGCGAGGCTAAGGCCATTCTCCTCGCCCTCAACTTTATTGAGTACTCTCCTCTTAGTCACTTTGCCATTTTCTCTGACTCTAAGGCTGTTCTTACTTCATTACTCAATCTTAAATGGGATAACCTCACCTGCCACCTCCTCCTCCGGAAACTCTTTTCTCCCACCCTCTGCAGGAAAAGTGTTCTTTTCTTCTGGATACCCAGCCATGTTGGCATCCCTGGCAATGACAGGGCTGATCTCTTGCCCTTAACCTCCTCCCTTCCCTTTTCAAATTCCCTGGTCTCTTGTTTGACCGCTGGCAAACCTTATGGAACTTCCAAAATTGATAACAAACTCCATGTTATCCAGCCCACAATCGATCAAATCCACCATCAACAACCTTTCGTTGTCGTGGTCGAAGACGTTCATCACCCGTCTTAGAATTGGTCACACCCAACTCACTCCACAAAACCACTACAAAAAATTATTCCCTCAACAACTCCAGATAAAATAGTCTCCTTCCTTCAGCATGCATCCCTCTACAACCATATTTAATCCTCCTCTTCCACCCCTCTCTACTCTGTTTTTAGTTTTCCCATGCATCACAAACATCAAATGGCACAATTTGACCGACAGGGCCTGTGGGGCGTCTCCATTCTCGTTAGACCACGATATCCCACAGCCCTGTTCATGTGAACACCGACCTTCAGGTCATCTATATGTCTAACTCCCTCCACAAAACCTTCACTCTTAGCAATATCTATTTCTCCCCCTTCCCCTACGCCAACATTCAACCAACCAGCCTTAACAACCTCATCTCTCAGCTCCCCTCCCCCTTCATCCTTCTTGGTGACTTCAATGGCCACAACCCTCTGTGGGGCTCTATTACCACCAACCCCAGAGGCAAACTCATTGAAAACACCCTTCGGCAGCACAGCCTCTCCTTGCTCAACACTAACCTATCTTCACCCTGCCACAGGCTCCCTTACCTGTGTTGACCTGTCTATCTGTTCCCCCAACCTCCTCCTTGATTTTAGCTGGAAAGTCACTGCTGATCTCTGTGGTAGTGACCATTACCCTCTTCTTATACACTCTAACCTTTAAACCCCCCCACTGACCACACCCCCAATTGAAACCTTGAGAAGGCTGACTGGCGCCTTTTCGAAACCCTCTGTGACTCACGCCTCTCCCTCCTTCCCTCGAGGGTGAGGATCCCATGTCAAACTTCAGTAATATCCTTATCAACATCGCCACCCGCTCAATTCCCAAAACCTCCAAACCCCTAATCACTCCCCCAACCCCTCGTTCTCTGATGACTGCAAAACCGCCATCAGAACAGGAAAAGCTCCCTCAGGAACTTCAAAACTAGCCCGACCACCCACAACCTCAACCTCTTTCGCATCAGCCGTGCCAAGGCCAGGCGCACTATCAAGGACAGTAAAACCAACAATTGGAAGAACTTCATCTCTTCTCTTACCACTAACACCCCCACTAAGAAGATTTGGAGAATGGTTAACAGCTAGCTTCCATGGCAGGGTGGGCAATCTCCCCTCTCCCATCTCTCCTGGAATGGTGAACTTCTCACCATAAAAAAGGACATTGTTAACCACCTCGCTGCCTCTTTCATCAATATCTCTTTCTCGGCCAGCTACTCTAATGCTTTCAAAACCAAAAAAGTTCATGATGAAGCCTGGAGTATCACCGTTCCCTCCGAGAGCTACAACACCCCTCTCACCCTTTCTGAATTAAACCAAGCCATCCACGATGTTTGCTGCACCTCCAATGGTCCAGATGACATCCCCTACCACTTCCTGAAACACCTCCCTAACAAGGCCACCACTACCCTACTCACCATCCTCAACCACATTTGGTCCTCACACTCCTTTCCACCTATCTGGAGGACAGCTATTGTCACCCCTGTCCTTAAACCGGGGAAGGATAGTACCGACCCCTCCAGCTACCGCCTTATCGCCCTCACCTGCTGTCTCTGTAAAATTATGGAAAGGATCATTAATCAGAGACTAAACTGGTTCCTTGAGACCAACAGAATCCTCTCCCCTCACCAAAGTGGCTTCTGGAAACATCGCGCTACCGTAGACCAGTTAATTAAACTCGACACCGCTATCCGGGATTCCTTTGCAAAAAAGGAACACCTCATTGCCATTTTTTTCGACCTCGAGAAAGCTTTCGACACTACTTGAAAATACGGCATTACCCGCAAACTTCACACCATCAGCCTCAGAGGCCATCTCCCCATCTTTTTTCAAAACTTGCTCTCACCCAGGCAGTTCCAAGTTTGTATTGGCCACACCCTCACCAACCCCTACCCCCAAAAAGAAGGTGTCCCCCAAGGCAGCATCCTCTCTCCCACTCTCTTCAGCAAGAGTATTAAAGACATCGCGGACAACCTTGGCCCCAACATCAAACGTACACTCTACGTGGATGACTTCGCCATCTTCTACTCCTCCCCTAACTTTCCTCTTTTCGAAAAGAGACTCCAATTCAGCCTCAAGCAGCTGCAAGTCTGGTGTATCAATAACGGTTTTAAATTCTCCAAAGACAACACAGTCTGCATGCACTTCTGTTATTTCAACAACCTCCACCCCAACCCGAACCTTGTGCTCAATGGCAATCGCATCCCTAAAGTTGAACACACAAAGTTCCTGGATTTAACTCTAGACCCCAAGCTCTCATACAAGCAACACATCTCCAACCTGAAACTAAAATGCAACAGCTCCCACAACCTTTTCCGCCTCCTCTCTAAGGCCACTTGGGGTGCGAACTGCCATGCTTTCCTCAAAATCTTCAGGCTCACCGTTCGTGCCAAGCTCGACTACGGCAATATTTTCTACTGTGTTGCTTACAACTCATACCTCAACCACATCAACACCATCAAAAATAAAGCCCTCAGGCTTTGTCTGGGTGCCTACAGGACCTCCCCAATCACCAGCCTCCATATTGAAGCCAACAAACCCCCTTTCCACTTAGATGTATAAAGCTTAGCCTCTCCTATGCTTTTAGGGTCCTCACCAACACCTGGAAACCTGTTTACAACCTCATTAGGTACCCTAATTTCTCCACCCTCTTTGATAGGACAAAAATCCTATCCCCTCCCTTTAGCTTACACTTTAAATCAGACCTCTTTCATCTTAGCATCAACCCCACCACTCTTAGCACCTTCTCCGGCCCACTTTACCTCCTTGGGCCACCCCCCCTCCCTTCTATCCACCTGGGCCTCTCCACTCATCACAAAACCCAAACCCACCCTAACCTCTTCATCAATTGCCACAACCAAATCAAAGACCAACTCTCAAACCACACCTCCATCTATACTGATGGCTTCAAGGAAGGCAACAAGACAGCTGCTGCTGCTGTCATCCAAGACATCACCCTTAGTAGCAGACTTCCTGACTTCTCGTCCATCTTTTCAGCCAAGGCAAAGGCCATTCTCCTTGCCCTCAAAGAGGTCACATTTTTTCTCCCACACCCACCTGTCTGAAGATACCCACAATCATTCAAACTGCAATGTTGCTCTGTTACATTCTCTTGGAATGAGATACTTTGTAGAACATCCTTTCTCCAGGTAATACTATTACAAACTTACTGTTGTTGTGTAAACTGTATTTCAGGCTGTGCGTATTATATTAACAGCAATTAAACAAGAACAAATTAGTGTATGGTCCTCAGAAAGTAGTGCATGATCCTCGGAAAGATTAAACAAAGAAGATATATTGGAGGGGTCTCCGGGTCCAACTTACAAAAATAACTAAAGGTTTACAAAATAAGATAGATTAAACAAATAATGAAGAATGAGTAGAAAGCAAAAGGTAAACAAATTAGGGTTTTTCAGCCGATGTCATGAGGTCACGTGATTTTGTTTACATCGCCATTTTGTCGTGCGAGAACGATCGACTGCTGTACACTTATTTAGACTTACAAACACTTGCATATTGTTATATAAGATAATTTTTGTAAGATAATTATGCCGGAATCTTGCTGTGCCATTGGTTGCAATAATAGACGTGTGCCGGGGAATAAAAAGACGTTTTCTTGATTTCCATCTAAACCTGACCGAAGTTCGAAGTAGGTTTCTGCTGTATGACGCAACGTCTTTCAACCTTTGGTGTAGGATTTGCAGTGAGCACTGTATGCCAGGTATGTAGGCTTTGTCTGCATATAATGAACAATCAGATAAAGTTCCCATAAAAGTTACTCTTCGTTTACCCGGTGAATATATAAAACGTTAGGAAAATATGAAGTAAAATTCGCTGAACTGCTTCTGGTAAGTTAGCATGTAGTATGTTTGTTGTACGTGTGATATGACTGAGCTGTGTGAAGATGCGTGAAATGCAACGACGCTTCCCCGGCAAAATGGCTTTCAGATGAGTTGGGAGTCACCTGATGAAATCTCGCTATACAGTAACACAAAGCATGAAACGGAAAACCTTTTTTTATTTTTTTATTGATCTTTTATTTTGATTTACAATACCACTCACCATGAGACGGTTGATGTGTTACTAACCAATACAAAACTGACCCTGCTGTGTTGTGTAAATACCAATCTTATCTGATCTCTTTATTACAGAAATTGAGTATTCGTTGACGATTGATGATGATCTGCGTTCCCAGGGCATCAACACTCGGTTTACTCTGGGTGGTGACACAAAAATCAGTCATAATGGTTCAGTCAATGTTCTGAAAGTAAATACAAAGAAATGTGCTCCAATGTTGCTAGCTTACCTAGCTGTAAGTATCCTGAAAGATATCTATATAATGATATAAGCATGGGATTTTGCAATCGATTTGTATTAAATATTTTTTCGTATCATGATTTGTTTTTTCTTATATGGTCATTATTCAAGACTTACTTAATTCTTAAGACTTAAACCTGGCAAAACTTCTGGAATCACGAAACCAGTAATAAACTTCACACCATCAAACCCAAAGTCAGGACCAACACCCCTCTGCATAGTCGCAACCGCAGGGAAGACATCGTTGTCACCCACATCCGCCTTAGCCACTCTTCTCTTACTCACTCCCATCTCTTATCCGGCTCCCCTGCTCCTCTCTGCCCCACTTGCAACATCGATCTCTCCATCAAGCATATTTTCTTAACCTGTCCCTTATACCCGAACTCCAGATCACACCTCTTTCCCTACATCTCAATTTCCGATCTTTTCTAGAACAACCCTACCTCCAACTTCCATCACCTTTCTCCGCAACAGCAATTTATTCCACCTGATCTTCACCAAACCTCCCTTTCCTTCCCTTCTCTGCCTAACCTTCCTCACCTTCCTTTTATTACCTTAACATCTTTCCCTTATTCACCTTCTATCCCTCCTTCCCTCTATCCCACCTCTCTAGCCTCTTTGTCCTAACTTGAGCACCTTAGTTTTCAACACCCCCTTGGCACAGTTGACTCTGTCTGGCGTGGTGCTGTTAAACATCAACAAACCAAACCAAACCAAAACACTTTTTGTGCAAAAATTTGAGTTCCTGTTTTGCACTTAAGAGCTTCAAATCTTGTTTTAGCACCTCTTTGAGATTGTTTCCAAACTCCAAGATGTTCTTTCTCATGTATGTCTATTTTTCAGATTAAGTTCTTACCTTGTTTTTGAGCACTTATTGTTTCCTTATTTAATTGAGTAATAACTGTTTGTTTTCATTTTCTAAAGTATTTCACACACTGCCCATGCTACAAGATGGACTACATATCATTTTTATGATGACATAAGTTAAATGTTATGATAACGTAACTGGTATTTTCTGTTTTGTTATAACAAATTGTGATGATAACAAATTATGATGATATCAAATTGTGATAATAAACCAATTGTGATGATAACTAATTGTGATGATAACAAATTGTAATGATAACAAATTGTGATGATAACCAATTTTGATAATATCAAATTGTGATGATAAATTGTGATGATAACAAATTGTGCTGATAACAAATTGTAATGATAACAAATTGTGATGACAACAAATTAATTTTAACAAATAGTGATGACAACAAATTGTGATGATAAGAAATTGTGATGATAAGAAATTGTGATGATAACAAATTGTGATGACAACAAATTGTGATGACAACAAATTGTGATGACAACAAATTGTGATGACAACAAATAGTGATTACAACAAATTGTGATTACAACAAATTGTGATTACAACAAATTGTGATTACAACAAATTGTGATTACAACAAATTGTGATTACAACAAATTGTGATTACAACAAATTGTGATTACAACAAATTGTGATTACAACAAATTGTAATGACAACAAATTGTGATGATAACAAATTGTGATGATAACAAATTGTGATGATAACAAATTGTGATGACTACAAATTGTGATGACAACAAATTGTGATGACAACAAATTGTAATTATAACAAATTGTGATTATAACGAATTGTGATTCCTTGATATCAGTGATTCATCGTTGCTAATATACAGAGTTGTTATCAGATTATTTGTTGCAATGATTAGAAATGTTTGAAATCTGATATATCATGAGATATTCACATGTCCTTTTTTTAATTATTAAATGAAAGTGAATTTTCAACCCATTACCTTGACTCCGACATATATAGTGTCAAGTAGTATGAAGTTTATATAGAGAGATGCGTATAGATTGTTAAGTAATTAAAATCTGATTTTCATGTCTTTCTCTTTCAGACAAATGCAAGGGATTATCTCACCCCAGTTCCTGTGACTCTTATATATGATGTTAAGAAGTATGAAGTTGAAACAGAAAAGCGTGGGGACAGACCATACAAGTTTCCGTATGGCTTGCCACCTGTTAGCGATAATTACAACTGTGTCCCAGAAGTTGTAACAAAAAATGTAAGTGGACAAAGCATGCCATTTGTAATTTGTATATGAGATGTAAGTTTGTTGTATTAAAGCCGCCTGATAAAAATTCTATGAAGTACTTGCATTGATGACCAGTGCATCAAATACTGTTAATGCACGACCATTATTATTTTGTTTATTGCATTTTTAAAATAGCTTATTTTTTTTATTAAAGCAAAACAAATATATGTAAACTTTTCTCGTTTTTCATTCTTTTAGTTGTTTTTTATTCATTTAAAAGAATCTAACACAATTTTTTTTATAAAAAGATTAATGATTTGGCATCGTAATTATATACGTACTTAATGCACGCTTCGAAGGACTTTCCTCTCGTGAATGACCCTCCTAAAGTTGGGCCATTCTACTCTGGCCAAAGTTCTTTGTCCTGTGCATTAAATATGCATATGAACATCTACCTCAACATTAATCATTAATTATAGCCATCCATAACTTACTGATCCTGCACTTAATCTAACTTGAAGTAATAATCTCTATAGCTATAAATTGAAAAACATGATGATGTGGTTTTTGGTTTGCATGCGAAGCATTATGCGAACCTATGTATTGGCGATTACGGCCGACTTCTGTCTGGCCGTCCACAGATTTGTCCTGATATTTCCTCAGAAATGTTAAAGCCTGGCCGTCCACAGATTTGTCCTGAGATTTCTTCAAAATGTTAAAGTTTTTTGAGAGTTTCTCAGAAAATGTTTAAGTTTCTTCAGAGTTCCTCAGAAAAAGTTAAAGTTTCCTCAGATAACCTTATGGAAGGTTAGAATTTCCTTATAAAAAGGTACAGTTTTTCAGAGATACCTAAGACAGGATTGAAGACTAGTTTCCTTGAAAAGTTTACAAAACATTTAGTATTTTCTTAAAAGATAACTGTAAATTGATATAATTTTCCAATATTCTTCAGAGAGCCATAAGTCTCTCTTGTAGCACTTGAGATTTAAAATCCTTATAATTCTTCAAAATATGTGGGCACCAACAGTTCTATCAGGCATGATTGTTAAACTCTACCTTTATTATTGTGGTCATTTGCATAAAGTTGCTACAGTATTTGACCTGACCAAACTTTTTTATTTAGTATGCTTAGTCAGGGAGTGTGACAGGATGTGATTGCATATGGACATAGGGAGGGATGCCATGTGGGACATGGATGGGGGCCATGAGGGACATATGATATAATATTTACCATGTTGTATACACCAAGGGCTATATCAGGCATAATTATTTGACTCCACCTTTTTTTTCTTATTTAACAGTTCATTTGCATGTAAGTTATTATATGAACTGACACTTTCATACATAGTATGCTCAATCAGGGACTGTGATAGCTAGGATGAGACTTCTTATGGAGCCTATGGGACGTCATGTGAAACATAGGGTGGGAAACCATGTGGGATAGGGGTGGGATGCCATGTAGAACAGGGTGGAATGCCATGTAGGATATGTGGTGGAATGCCATGCAGGACATAGGGTGGAATGCCATGGGATGGAATGTCATGTGGGACATGGGATGATATTGGATGTCATGTGGGACATGGTGTCCCACCCCATTTCAACAAGTCATTTGCATATTAGTTATTATATGAACTGACACTTTCATACATAGTATGCTCAATCAGGGACTGTGATAGATAGGATGAGACTTCGTATGGAGCCTATGGGATGTCATGTGGGACATGGGGTGGGATGCAATGTGGGACATGGGGTGGGATGCCATATGGGACATGGGGTGGGATGCCATATGGATCAGGGTAGAATGCCATGTGGGACATGGTGGGATGCCACGAGTAACACAGAGTGTACATAGGTTAGGATGTCATTGGGACATTGGGAAGGATGCCATGTGAAACATATGGTGGGATGCCATGTGGACCATCAGGTGGGAAGCCACTGATGCGGGACACAGGGAGGGATGCCATGTGGGACAAAGATTGATGTCATGTGGTACATATGGTTGGATTAATGTGGGACATACATGTAGGATGGGATCCATGTGGGTCATAGCATGGGATGCCATGTGGGACATATGGTGGAATGCCATGTGGGACATATGGTGGAATGCCATGTGAGACACTGGTGGAATGCTATGTGGGAGATATGGTGGAATGCCATGTGGGACAAGGCATGGGATGTCATGTGGGACATGAGGTGGGATGTCATTTGGGACATGGGATGTGATCCATGTGGGACATAGGGTGGAATGCCATGTGGGTCATAGGATGGGATGCCCTGTGGGACATATGATGGAATGTCACGTAGGACATGGGATGTCATGTGGGACATTGGGTGGGATGCCATGTGGGACATATGGTGAAATGCCATGTGGGACATGGGATGGGATGTCATGTGGGACATGGGGTGGAATGCCATGTGGGACATGGGATGCCATGTGGTACATGGGATGCCATGTGGGACATGGGATGCCATGTGGTACATGGGATGCCATGTGGTACATGGGATGCCATGGTACATGGGATGCCATGTGGTACATGGATGCCATGTGGGACATGGGATGCCATGTGGTACATGGGATGCCATGTGGTACATGGGATGCCATGTGGTACATGGGATGCCATGTGGTACATGGGATGCCATGTGGTACATGGGATGCCATGTGGTACATGGGATGCCATGTGGTACATGGGATGCCATGTGGTACATGGGATGCCATGTGGTACATGGGATGCCATGTGGTACATGGATGCCATGTGGTACATGGGATGCCATGTGGTACATGGGATGCCATGTGGTACATGGGATGCCATGTGGTACATGGGATGCCATGTGGTACATGGGATGCCATGTGGTACATGGGATGCCATGTGGTACATGGGATGCCATGTGGTACATGGGATGCCATGTGGTACATGGGATGCCATGTGGTACATGGGATGCCATGTGGTACATGGGATGCCATGTGGTACATGGGATGCCATGGTACATGGGATGCCATGTGGTACATGGGATGCCATGTGGTACATGGGATGCCATGTGGTACATGGGATGCCATGTGGTACATGGGATGCCATGTGGTACATGGGATGCCATGTGGTACATGGGATGCCATGTGGTACATGGGATGCCATGTGGTACATGGGATGCCATGTGGTACATGGGATGCCATGTGGTACATGGGATGCCATGTGGTACATGGGATGCCATGTGGTACATGGGATGCCATGTGGTACATGGGATGCCATGTGGTACATGGGATGCCATGTGGTACATGGGATGCCATGTGGTACATGGGATGCCATGTGGTACATGGGATGCCATGTGGTACATGGGATGCCATGTGGTACATGGGATGCCATGTGGTACATGGATTGCCATGTGGTACATGGGATGCCATGTGGTACATGGGATGCCATGTGGTACATGGGATGCCATGTGGTACATGGGATGCCATGTGGTACATGGGATGCCATGTGGTACATGGGATGCCATGTGGGACATGGGATGCCATGTGGGACATGGGATGCCATGTGGGACATGGGATGCCATGTGGGACATGGGATGCCATGTGGGACATGGGATGCCATGTGGGACATGGGATGCCATGTGGGACATGGGATGCCATGTGGGACATGGGATGCCATGTGGGACATGGGATGCCATGTGGGACAGGGGATGCCATGTGGGACAGGGGATGCCATGTGGGACAGGGGATGCCATGTGGGACAGGGGATGCCATGTGGGACAGGGGATGCCATGTGGGACAGGGGATGCCATGTGGGACAGGGGATGCCATGTGGGACAGGGGATGCCATGTGGGACAGGGGATGCCATGTGGGACAGGGGATGCCATGTGGGACAGGGGATGCCATGTGGGACAGGGGATGCCATGTGGGACAGGGGATGCCATGTGGGACAGGGGATGCCATGTGGGACAGGGGATGCCATGTGGGACAGGGGATGCCATGTGGGACAGGGGATGCCATGTGGGACAGGGGGATGCCATGTGGGACAGGGGATGCCATGTGGGACATGGGATGCCATGTGGGACATGGGATGCCATGTGGGACATGGGATGCCATGTGGGACATGGGATGCCATGTGGGACATGGGATGCCATGTGGGACATGGGATGCCATGTGGGACATGGGATGCCATGTGGGACATGGGATGCCATGTGGGACATGGGATGCCATGTGGGACATGGGATGCCATGTGGGACATGGGATGCCATGTGGGACATGGGATGCCATGTGGGACATGGGATGCCATGTGGGACATGGGATGCCATGTGGGACATGGGATGCCATGTGGGACATGGGATGCCATGTGGGACATGGGATGCCATGTGGGACATGGGATGCCATGTGGGACATGGGATGCCATGTGGGACATGGATGCCATGTGGGACATGGGATGCCATGTGGGACATGGATGCCATGTGGGACATGGGATGCCATGTGGGACATGGGATGCCATGTGGGACATGGGATGCCATGTGGGACATGGGATGCCATGTGGGACATGGGATGCCATGTGGGACATGGGATGCCATGTGGGACATGGGATGCCATGTGGGACATGGGATGCCATGTGGGACATGGGATGCCATGTGGGACATGGGATGCCATGTGGGACATGGGATGCCATGTGGGACATGGGATGCCATGTGGGACATGGGATGCCATGTGGGACATGGGATGCCATGTGGGACATGGGATGCCATGTGGGACATGGGATGCCATGTGGGACATGGGATGCCATGTGGGACATGGGATGCCATGTGGGACATGGGATGCCATGTGGGACATGGGATGCCATGTGGGACATGGGATGCCATGTGGGACATGGGATGCCATGTGGGACATGGGATGCCATGTGGGACATGGGATGCCATGTGGGACATGGGATGCCATGTGGGACATGGGATGCCATGTGGGACATGGGATGCCATGTGGGACATGGGATGCCATGTGGGACATGGGATGCCATGTGGGACATGGGATGCCATGTGGGACATGGATGCCATGTGGGACATGGGATGCCATGTGGGACATGGGATGCCATGTGGGACATGGGATGCCATGTGGGACATGGGATGCCATGTGGGACATGGGATGCCATGTGGGACATGGATGCCATGTGGGACATGGGATGCCATGTGGGACATGGGATGCCATGTGGGACATGGGATGCCATGTGGGACATGGGATGCCATGTGGGACATGGGATGCCATGTGGGACATGGGATGCCATGTGGGACATGGGATGCCATGTGGGACATGGGATGCCATGTGGGACATGGGATGCCATGTGGGACATGGGATGCCATGTGGGACATGGGATGCCATGTGGGACATGGGATGCCATGTGGGACTTAGTGTGAGATGCCATTTTTGAAATTGGCCGGGTCATATGATATGGGTGTCAATTAGCATGGGCACGCGAATCATGACGGTATTTACCGTTCTAGTTGTTTTTGTTTTGCTTAATACTTATCATATTTGCTAGAAACAGTTGCCTACTTTTAAGGACCTTTCTTCATCAATTTTGTCATTGTGGATGACTTTTTGCATTCCATATTGAAAATTCATGAAGTTTTAAAAGAGATTTCTTAAAATGGATAAGTTATGAAAGAAAAACATTTTGTGTTATGGATGAAACATATTGCTGATAAGTGTCACCATAATACAATAATAAGATATTTAAGGAGTGAGTATATGTTTGAGTCTACCACGCAGCGATATTATCACCCTTTTGGGTGCCCCATCTTTAAGTCCACCTCCCAAGCGTGTTTTCCAGAAAGTAAGAGTAAGGGTTAATCAACCCGCGGCAAGTGTGCCAACTCACAAATATATGCAGCATGGTCCTGGTGAGGGGCCCACTGGGTCACTGATGCGGAATGAGCCTGACTCTGCTGCTCGGAAGACAGAGGACCCTTCAGTCATCAGCCTGTGCTTAACCTTTACTCTACCATGTGGCTATATTATCACTGTCTTGGGTGCTCCATCTTCGACCTCGCCTCCCAAGCGTGTTGAAAAAAAAAAAAGTGTTGGTAGAGTACGGGTTAATCGACCCGCGACAAGTATGTCAACTCAAAAATATATGCAGCATGGTCCCGGTGGGCAGCCCACTGGGTCACTGAAGGGGAATGAGCCTGACTCTGTTGCTCAGGAGACAGAGGACCCTTCAATAATTAGCCTGTGCTTAACCCTTTACTCTACCATGCAGAAATATTATCGGTGTTTTGGGTGCCCCATCTTTGACTCCGCCTCCCAAGTGCGTTTTCCAGAATGTGCTTGTAGAGTAAGGGTCAAAGTCAGCATAGTCGAAAACAAAAAGAAGAAAACGATTCAACTGATTACCCTTTAACAGAGCTCTGTGTTAATTGATGAAGTATATTTTCAAGTGTGACTGTTTTTTAGAAAAGAGTATTTGAAATGAATAGTACCACAATGTCCAAATTTATGACTGGTTATACTTTCAAGATTTTCAACAAATACAGAATTGTTTACTTTACTTTTTAAAGTTTGTAAATTTGTTTTCAATACGATTCAGATATTGTCGAATTTCAGGGCTTTTTTTTGCTTAATTTTGATTGGGGTATAGTCATTTTACAAAGAAGTCAGCTGCTTTCTGTAAAAAAAAATATTGATTGGAAAGGATAAACACCTAAGTTTCCTATCAAGTTAGAGAGCAGTTCGACTATAATAAAATCTTAAATTTCTATGATGAAATCTTTTTTAAAAAGGTTATTTTTGTTTCATTATTCCCCAGATACAATTTGTACAAGAATGTGGTGATGATGGTAAATGTAGTACAGACCTGCAGTTGATAGCCTCATTAGAACTGCCAGCGTAAGTAATTGCTTTCTTTTTAAAAGAGCCCCCAAGTGATCACTTTGCCCCCACCCCTACCCTCCACCTACCCCACTTTCCCACTTTCCCCTACTTCCCACTTTTCCCTACTACCCCATTTTCCCTACTTCCCCACCTTCCCCTACTTCCCCACTTCACCCTCACTCCCCCACCCCCATATCCCCACCACAACTTCCCCACCTCCACTTCCCCATGCCCACTTCCCCATGCCCACTTTCCCCACCCCCACTTCCCCCATGCCCACTTCCCACCCCACTCCCCATCCCCTCTCCCCACCCACTTCCCCCACCCCTACTCCCCACCCCAACCCCACTTCTACTCCCCACTTCCACAGAAATAAATAAATAAAGTGGCATATTTTGTTTGATTAATAGGCTTACCCCCATGAGACAAATTTACCCCTCTCTCCTCCCCACCTCCCCACCCATGACCACAATCCTGGTGCCGCCACTGCCTTTGCTGAAAAGTTGGCATGTTTTTTGTTTTTTGTTTTTTTTATGTTAAAAAGATGTGATTATCTCTCATGAGTCAACAGCTGTCAGGATCATACAGGATGTTTGTTTGGCGGTAGTGGTCATAGGAAGAGTGACTTATCCTTTTTTACAAACAGAATTATTGCACTGATAAATTAACTTTCCAACAAATATTGCTGTTCATGGGGAAATTTCCTTCATTTGTGGGGAATTTGTACAAAATTTCATTCAATTTCACTAAAATTTCATTCAATTTTTACTTTTGATTTCCTTTAAGTTTGACTAAAAACAATTCTTCCATTTGACCAGATTTGCCTTCAATTTTACCAATTTTTGCAATTGTATTTAAATAATTCTGCAGTTTTCTCTCTCAACTGGGAATAATACATACAACCAGGAAGACAATTTCCTCCCAGAAAGGGAAAATGCCTCCCCTAATAACATCACCCACCCTATGCTTCCTACACCTCTGTCTGAAAAGTTTACTCACTTTCCATATAAACTCAAAAAAAAAGAGATGCCAATAGTGTGAAAGTTGATTTGGCTTGACAAAATGTACATAACAAGTATTCGAACATTCTAGGTGACGTATAAAAATACACCCCCAAAAATACATGATGTCTCATACATATTTCCTGTGCAACGAGAGCGACGTGACACTTGGTTTTTTTCTCTGGTACTATTTTCGCTCCGTTTTTACTTCACTTTGCACCAAATGTTGTTTTATATCTTCATTTTTGGATTTTTTCTCTGTGGATGGGTTTCTGTTTTCGGTGAAATCGTTTCCTTTTGTATTTTCTCTTTCGTTCTGACCAGACTTTCGCGCCTTTCGTTACTAGTATAGCAGTTTTTATATAGTAGTTACACGACTTTTTTTCTATCTGCCTCGGGTCTCTCGGCCCTTGGTTTTTTTTCACAATGGCGAAATGCTTCTGCCTTGACCTTGACCCTCCTCCCCTCCCCGTGACCCACCTACCACCACTATTAACCATTATTCAGCCCCAGTCCCTAAAATCCTTATAATACAGGCCACAAATAAAGAAGATAGTTTTAAGAAAGTTTTCCCATTCCTAATCCACAAGGCACTCCAAGGCCTTGTCGGTCGGTACCCTCCCTAAAGTCTCCACCCTCAGATCCGGCGATCTCCTGGTGCACTGCACCAGAGATACTCAAGCTACCACCCTCCTCAACACCAAAACCCTAGCCAATACAGGTATTGATGTTACTGTCACCGCCCCACCGTTCCCTAAAATACAGTAAAGGTGTGGTCAGATCCAGTGATCTGGCCTACCTAAATGATGAAGACCTCGGAAATGAATTAACCAGCCAAAATGTCACAGAAGCCCGACGTCTCGTCCTCAAGAGAGACGGTGCCGAAACACCCACTAACACCATTTTCCTAACTTTTTCTACACCAACTCTCCCCTCCCACATAACAGCAGGCTGCTTAAGAATCCCAGTCCCCCCTTATATCCCAAACCCCCTCCGTTGCCATAAGTGCCAGAGGTATGGCCATGGGAAAAACTCCTGCCGCAGCCAAGCGCGCTGTGGCAACTGTGGAGCCCTAGACCATGACAGCACCTCCTGCACCAGCACCCCACACTGCACGAATTGCAGCGGTACCCATCCAGCAAACCATCCCTCCTTCTCTAAAGACTGCCCCACCTGGCTCCAAGAAAAACAAATTACCAAACTAAAATCCCTTAACCCCATACCCAGAGGCCAGGAAGCAATTTCTTGCTTCACTGCACACTGAATCATCCTACTCGAGCGTAGTCTCCTCCAACACCAATAATGCCTGCCCTAACACAAAAAAAACATGACTCGCATACCCAAACAGACCTCACCTGGCTCTTCTTACCCAGTCCTAAGCCCATCACCATTGACAACAAACAAACCACACCTACTACCCAAACGACCTCCACCACCACCACTTCTTCCCCTAACCTTCCTTCCTCCTCAAAGACTTCCGCCATCCCCTACGTCAACACCTCTAATGCCAACAAACATCAAACTCAAGCCAACCTGGCTAACAGTCATCCAATCAACAAACTAAGAAACAACCGATAAACAAACAGTCTACCATCCAAACCAACACTAATGACACGGAAGAGAACATGGATTGTTCAGTTACGGAACATACTTCTCGTCCAACTTTCAAAAACAACCGTTCCCAAAGAAACAGGGACAAATCCAAATAAAAAATAAACCAATTAAGACCCAACAGATCCTCCTCAAGATAACCCCCTGCCTCCTAATGGCGTGCAACATGAACAATAACATGCACAACATCATACAATGGAAGATAAGGAGCCTAAAGGCCAATTCTGTAGAAATTGACCTTCTGGCCACCACCTTAAACCCGGTTGTCTTCTGCCTACAAGAAACTTTCTTGAAAACCATCGACCATTACTCCCTCATCAACTTCGCTTGCTATCACAAACATCAAGTGGACGCCGACAGGGCCTGTGGGGGCGTCTTCATTCTCGTTAGACAAGATATCCCACACAGCCCTGTTCATGTGCACACCGACCTTCAGGCCATCTGTATATCTTTCTCCCCCCCACAAATTTTTACTCTTTGCAATATCTATCTACCCCCCCCCTCCCTTCTCCCCCTTCCAACACCAACATTCAGCCAACCAGCCTTAACAAACTCATCTTTCAGCTTCCTTCCCCCTTCATCCTTCTTGGTGACTTTAACGCTCACAACCCTCTGTGGGGCTCTATTACCACCACCCCCAGAGGCAAGCTTATCAAAAAGGTTCTTCGTCAGCACAGCCTCTCCTTGCTTAACACTAACTCCCCGTCCTACCTTCATCCTGCCACAGGCTTTCTTACCTGTATTGACCTGTCTATCTGTTCCCCCAACCTCCTCCCTGATTTTAGCTGGAGAGTCACTGCTGACTTCTGTGGTAGTGATCATTACCCTTTTCTTATACACTCCAACCTTTAAACCCCCACTGACCACACCCTCAATTGGAACCTCGAAAAGGCTGACTGGCCACTTTTCGAAACCCTATGTGACTCACACCTCTTCCCCCATCTCCTCGAAGATGAGGATCCTATGTCAAACTTCAGTAATATCCTTATTAACATCGCCACCTGCTCAATTCCCAAAACCTCCAAACCCCCTAATCACTCTCCCCCTTCCCCCCCCCCCCAACCCCTGGTTCTCTGATGACTGCAGAACCGCCATCAAAAACAGGAAAAGAGCCCTCAGGATTTTCAAAAGTAACCCGACCACCCATAACCTCAACCTCTGTTGCATCAGCCATGCCAAGGCCAGACGCACTATCAGGGACAGTACAAGCAACACTTGGAACAACTTTATCTCTTCTCTCACCACCAACACCCCCACTAAGAAGATTTGGAGAATGCTTAACAGCTTCCATGGCAGAGTGAGCAAATCTCCCATTTCCCATCTCTCTTGGAATGGTGACCTTCTCACAGTGAAAAAGGACATCGTTGAGCACCTCGCCGCCACTTTCAGCAACATCTCGTCCTCGACCAACTACTTCAATGCCTTCAAAACCAAAAAAGCTTGCGAGGAAGCCCAGAGAATCACTTTTCCTTCCGACAACTCTGAAAGCTGCAACACCCCTCTCAACCTTTCTGAATTAAACCAAGCCATCCACGACGCTTGCTGCACCTCCAAGGGCCCAGATTACATCCCCTACCAGTTCCTGAAACACCTCCCCATCAAGGCCACCACTACCCTACTCACCATCTTCAACCACATTTGGTCCTCATTCTCCTTTCTCCCTATCTGGAGGACAGCTATTGTCATCCCCGCCTTAAACCGGGGAAGGACGGTACCAACCCCTTCAGCTACTGCCCCATCGCCCTTACCTGCTGTCTTTGTAAAATTATGAAAAGGATCAATAATCAGAAACTAAACTGGTTCCTAGATATCAACAGAATCCTCTCCCTTCACCAAAGCGGCTTCCAAAAACGTCGCAATACCCTAGACCAGTTAATTACGCTCGACACCGCTATTTGGAAATCCTTTGCAAAAAAGGAACACCACATTGCCATATATTTGACTTCGAGAAAGCTTTTGACACTCCTTGAAATACGGCATTACCCGCAAAATTCACACCATTGGCCTCAGAGGCCATCTCCCCATCTTTATTCAAAACTTCCTCTCACCCAGGCAGTTCCAAGTTCGTATTGGCCACACCCTCTCCAATCCGTACCCCTAAGAAGAGGGCGTCCCCCAAGGCAGCATCCTCTCTCCCACTCTCTTCAACCTGAGCATCAATGACACCGCGGATAAGCTTGGCCCCAACATCAAACATACCTTCTACGTGGACGACTTCACCATCTTCTTTTCCTCCCCTAGTTTTCCTACTGTTAAAAATAGGCTCCAAATCAGCCTCAACCAGCTGCAAGTCTGGAGCAACAATAACGGTTTTAAATTCTCCAAAGACAAGACAGTCTGCATGCACTTTTGTCATTTCAACAACCTCCATCCCAACCTGAACTTTGTGCTCAATGGCAATTGCATCCCTAAAGTTGAACATACAAAGTTCCTGGGTCTAACTCTAGACCCAAAGCTCACCTACAAGCAACACATCACCAACCTGAAACAAAAATGCAACAGCTCCCTCAACATCCTCCGACTCCTCTCCAACACCACTTGGGGTGTAAACTGCTATGCTCTCCTAAAAATGTTCAGGCTCACCAATCGTGCCAAGCTTGACTACGGCAATATTGTCTACTGTGTCGCTCACAACTCATACCTCAACCACATCAACAAGATTCAAAATGAAGCCCTTAGGCTTTGTTGAGATGCCTACAGGACCTCCCCAATCACCAGCTTTCACGTTGAAGCCAACAAACCCCCCTTTCTACTTAGATGTAGAAAGCTTAGCCTATCCTATGCTTTTAGGGTCCTCACCAACACCCAGAACCCTGTTTACAACCTCATTAGGTATCCCAATTTCTCCACCTTCTCTGATAGGACAAAAACCCTATCCCTGCCCCTCAGCTTACGTATTAAATCAGACCTCTTCCATCTTGGCATTAACCCCGCCACTCTTGGCACCTTCTCCTGGCCCACTTATCCTCCTTGGGCCACCCCCCTCCCTTCTGTCCACCTGGACCTCTCCACTCATCACAAAGCTCAAACCCACCCTAACCTCTTCATCAATCTTCACAACCAAATCAAAGACCAACTCTCAAATTACACCTCCATCTATGCTAATGGCTCCAAGGAAGGCAACAAGACAGCTGCTGCTGCTGCTGTCATCCAATACATCACCCTCAGTAGCAGACTTCCCGACTACTCATCCATCTTTTCAGCCGAGGCCAAGGCCATTCTCCTCGCCCTCAACTTTATTGAGTACTCTCCGCTCAGTCACTTTGCCATTTTCTCTGACTCAAAGGCTGTTCTTACTTCTTTACTCAATCTTAAATGGGATAACCTCACATGCCACCTCCTCCGGAAACTTAATCTTTACAACCAAATTAAAGACCAACTCTCAAATTACACCTCCATCTATGCTGTTGGCTCCAAGGAAGGCAACAAGACAGCTGCTGCTGCTGCTCTCATCCAAGACATCACCCTCAGTAGCAGACTTCCCGACTACTTATCCATCTTTTCAGCCGAGGCTAAGGCCATTCTCCTCGCCCTCAACTTTATTGAGTACTCTCCGCTTAGTCGCTTTGCCATTTTCTCTGACTCAAAGGCTGTTCTTACTTCTTTACTCAATCTTAAATGGGATAACCTCACATGCCACCTCCTCCGGAAACTTAATCTTTACAACCAAATTAAAGACCAACTCTCAAATTACACCTCCATCTATGCTGTTGGCTCCAAGGAAGGCAACAAGACAGCTGCTGCTGCTGCTCTCATCCAAGACATCACCCTCAGTAGCAGACTTCCCGACTACTTATCCATCTTTTCAGCCGAGGCTAAGGCCATTCTCCTCGCCCTCAACTTTATTGAGTACTCTCCGCTTAGTCGCTTTGCCATTTTCTCTGACTCAAAGGCTGTTCTTACTTCTTTACTCAATCTTAAATGGGATAACCTCACATGCCACCTCCTCCTCCGGAAACCTAATCTTCACAACCAAATCAAAGACCAACTCTCAAATTACACCTCCATCTATGCTGATTGCTCCAAGGAAGGCAACAAGACAGCTGCTGCTGCTGTCATCCAAGACATCACCCTCAGTAGCAGACTTCCCGACTACTCATCCATCTTTTCAGCCGAGGCTAAGGCCATTCTCCTCGCCCTCAACTTTATTTGAGTACTCTCCGCTCAGCCACTTTGCCATTTTCTCCAACTTAAAGGCTGTTCTTACTTCTTTACTCAATCTTAAATGGGATAACCTCACATGCCACCTCCTCCTCCAAAACCTTTTTCTCCCATCCTCTACAGGAAAAGTATACGTTTTTTCTGGATACCCAGCCATGTTGGCATCCCAGGCAATGACAGGGCTGATGCAGCCGCTAAGCTTGCCCTCTCCTCCCTACCCCTTTTCTCAAAACCCTCTCTGACATCAAACCGCTTATTGCTTCCCTTGTTCGTGACCGCTGGAAAAGTTCATGGAACTCCCAAATTGATAACAAACTCCATGTCATTTAGCCCACAATTCCGATCAAGTCCATCAAAAACCTCTCTCGTTTCGACAACGTTTAAATTACCCGTCGTAGAATTGGTCACACCCACCTCACTCACTCCCACCTCCTTATTGGCCCCCTCCCCCAACCACTCTGCAACAATTGCCATTGCACCCTCACAATCCATCACGTTCTCCTTGCTTGCCCCCTATACAACCTTTCCAGAGCTTTCCTCGCTCCCCACAACTCAATTGCTGAGTTCTTCCAGAAAAATCCTCTGGATAAGATTATCTCCTTCCTTCATCATGCCTCCTTCTACAACCATATTTAATTCTCCTCTTCCACCCTCTCTCTACTTTGTTTTTGTTTCAACCATGCACCTCCCCTCTCGATCACAGCTTTCAGACCTTTTGTTCTTGGTTATCTCTCATTTTCCCCCTGTTTCCTTTCATTCCTACCTCTAGAATGATCTGACCTCTCAGGCACAATTTGACCTTCGTTGTTGTGGTGCTGTTAAGCCCTCATCAAACAAACAAACAAACACCCTCGCCACATTTTAATAAAGTGCTTCATTCATTTATCCATAAAAACCTTAGGGATAACTTAATTTGCTGCTTTTCCTTTGATACCCTCATTTAATTTCCAAGTTCCTACATAATCTAAATGACCCATGCAATCACCTCAATATGATAAAAAAAAATGTTGATTGCAGTTTCTGTTTAAGAGGGGAAATGTTTGTTTTGATATGCAATCCATCCATAGAAAGCATTTATTTAAGTATCAGTTTCATTTCATTGGGATGTCATGAATAAGCAGAGGTCAGTATTTTCGAGTATATAAAAGGAAGTTGTGGATGTTGGTCTCTTGACTCAACATAAATATGACATTAATATTTAAACTTAAATTGGGTATGGTGTAGATTACAATTCAATGTTAAAGAAGGATCTGGAGTTTTAAAAGGTGCATTTTAAAAGTGAAAAATGTTAGAATGTGAAATTTGAAAGTTATAGGTCATAGTGTAAAACTGCTTTCTTGCAATTATTTTCCATTTTTAAAGATTGATATAAGATTGTAAGTAACATGTATTTAGATCCTTGGGTATTGAATTATTTCCTAAAAACTTTGATTCTTTCTGTATTTTACTGAGATTATGGTGACATGGATTCTACAGGGCTTTAATTTATTAGTTGTATCACATACCTTGGCTCCTTATCTCCCTTACATGTCATTGGAAGACACATGCTCTTCATGCAATGATGAATAACTCCGGCCATACACAGTCAAGTAGCCTAAGGTTATTTGTGTGTATAAGATTACAGAAAGATAGTGCTGAGTAATTCAGCCATTTCTATTTGAAATCACTCATCGGTGTTAGGTGTCTATGTGGGAGAAATTTGTTTGCAAACTGGAGATAAAAATATCTGTGTATCATATTCCTGAAGTGATGTGTGCATTAATTGTGAGTGATTGACGGACCATTTCTCCTAAGAAAAGATATTGAGTCATGTTACTGACTATTCTGTGATAGGTTTCTTGATTGCTTTAGTGGAGTCTAAATTCACCCCCTCTTCCTTTACAATAAGCTACATTGTTTGTTTGCAGATTAAAAGCAGTATATTACTGATGTGTAATATTTATGAGTATTCTGTGGAAGGTTTCTTGATTGTTCTAGCAGATTATAAAACGTCTCCCCCCCAATAAAGATGTTCTTGTGGGACGCCTGAATTGGGGGTTCTTGCCCTTCGCACTGAAAATTTGTAGCAAGATTTGGACGTAATGATGTCCAATATATTGATTTATTTATTTTTTATTGAGTTTTTGAAGAGGAAGAACAAAAAATGGCATTGATATTATATGTGTAGCACCAGTGGTGGGCTGTTATCAATACTACAAGATGTAAATATTTGTGATGCAGTTATATTGATTGGTTTATTGATTATTAACAAAGGAAGGAAGAGGCTTTGATCACATATGCAACACCGACGACAACGAGTGAACACACAATTACAATGACGAGGTTGTCACCTGCGTATTCGGTTATGATAG
Source organism: Chiridota heheva (assembly GCA_020152595.1). Taxonomy (NCBI): domain Eukaryota; kingdom Metazoa; phylum Echinodermata; class Holothuroidea; order Apodida; family Chiridotidae; genus Chiridota; species Chiridota heheva. Next base: position 575,763 of record JAIGNY010003865.1, read on the forward strand.
TAACAATGCTATCACGAGACGCGTAATACGACCCGGACGAGAAGACAGGTACGACGTACGGACAGACATAACATCGACAACCAAGTCAATGTCCATGGCCTTTGATAACCAGTTGTGGTGCATGTGTCTACTCAACCTAGGCTTGAACCCAGGGCTGTCTGTAGACATGTATGATAATCGCTACACCACAGTAGGTACTTTTGTGATGCAGTTCTATTGATTGATTGATTATTAACAAAGGAAGGAAAGAGGCTTTGATCACATATGCAACACCAGTGGTTGACATGTATATGTTTGTGATGCAATTTAATTGATTGATTGATTTTTTACAGAGGAAGGAAGGAGGTATTGATTATAGGTGCTGCCCAAGTGTTGTATGCAGTAGCAAAGATCAATAACATTGGAGAAGACGCTCATCAGGCTTTACTTTTTGTAGAGCACCCAACTGATTTTGGTTACGAAGGTTTGGAACTGGAAGAGGTAAGAAGTTATCATTTTAAAATTGAGATGTTTTATAAAGTCATTTTAGGAAGATATGCAATCTTTGATCAAGTTTTTTTTGCTTTCTAAATCAGCACTTGAGTACAATTCCTGTAGATTGACAAAATTTCAATCAAAAAATTTTACATTTCAAAGCACCCAATTGGAGTTGAATATCACGGACCATGGTTTGATTCTGAAATTTGAGAGTTTAAGAGGAATAAGAGTAAGTGATTAGCACCCCACCTTGTCCCACACACGATAGGAAGTCAGGATTGTAAGCACAAAGGAGCTTTTGTTTAGGAAAGTATCAAGTCACTTAATCGATGCAAGAGTTGTAATTGTAATAGACCCTTTTTCATTCGTCGCATTCATTAAGAATCTTCATCTCTTTGGTCCCTCCAACCAGACACCCTTGGTTTTCTCAAAATCAGGGGTAATCCACACCTTCTATCTAACCCAAGAGCCTCTTCACAGCTCAATTGCTAGCAATACGCTATTGTAACACCATACACAACGCAATGGTAATCCACACCTTCCAACCAGAGAGCCTCTTCACACTTCACTTGCTAGCAACCTGCTACTGTTGCACTTTACACAATAGGTCATTCATCTTGGGCTCAAGCCACATATACCTGCTTTGCAGTGAAGCAAATCAGCCCAATCCTCGCTCCAAAGTTTCAGTCTTTTCACCTGCAATTAAGAACCTCCATTTCGGCAGGTATAACTTTTAGGCTCTGCTAGAAGCAATTAAGAAACTCACCACAAATAGTTCAGTTGTTTTACGCATCAGTTATTACACTCCAAATCATCTGTATGCACACAATGGAGCCAATTGTGAAGGACGATGTATTGTGGATTTGCTTACTGCAGGGCCAAGTCATGGATGTAATTTGGGACTAAGCATTTATTTTGACTTTTAAAAGGATGTTTTCATCAGTAAGTTATAAACACTCTGGTGAGTTTGGATGCATTGGACTAAAAATTTATAGCCAAGTTATTCATTTTGGATTAGTCCTTGGCTGAGCCTAAATATAAGTATACATTATATGCATAGCAGACTTTGTGCAATGCCCATGAATGATTGATGGACCACTCCTTCCAAAGAGGATTATTTCATTATGTTGATATCTTTTCATGTCTTCTTTCTCAGTCGTCTGTCATATTTCAATAATAAAGATAGTTTTATTAGATGATCTTTGGTCTCTTGTACATCTAGTGATATTCTATTAAGTGTCCACTCGATTTGATCCTATTTTCATTTCATCATTTGTGTGTCCACTTGATTTGGTCCTAATTTCACTTCATCATTTGTGTGTCCACTTGATTTGATTTTTTTTTCATTTCATCATTTGTGTGTCCACTTGATTTGATCCTATTTTTATTTCATTATTTGTGTGTCCACTTGATTTGATCCTATTTTCATTTCATCATTTGTTTGTCCACTTGAATTGATCCTATTTTCATTTCATCATTTGTTTCGTAAATGATATCTGTAATAATGTTTGCATCGAATTGTTGTTTTTAATCTCGGCATCAACCCTGCCACTCTCGGCACCTACTCCTGGCCCACTTTTTCTCCTTGGGCCACCCCCTCCCTTTTGTCCACCTAGACCTCTCCACTTATCATAAAACTCAAACCCACCCTAACCTTTTCATCAATCTCCACAACCAAATCAAAGACCAACTCTCAAATTACACCTCCATCTATACTGATGGCTCAAAGGAAAACAACAAGACAGCTGCTGCTGCCATCATTCCAAGACATCACCCTCAGTAGCAGACTTCCTGACTACTCATCCATCTTTTCAGCCGAGGCTAAGGCCATTCTCCTCGCCCTCAACTTTATTGAGTACTCTCCCTCTCAGCCACTTTGCCATTTTCTCCAACTCAAAGGCTGTTCTTACTTCATTACTCAATCTTAAATGGGGTAACCTCACATGCCACCTCCTCCTCTGGAAACTCTTTTCTCCCACCCTCTACAGGAAAAGTGTTCGTTTCTTCTGGATACACAGCCATGTTGGCATCCCTGGCAATGACAGAGCTGATGCAGCCGCTAAGCTTGCACTCAACCTTCTCCCTACCCCTTTTCCCAAAACCCTCTCTGACATCAAACCGCCTATCGCTTCCCTTGTTTGTGGCAGCTGGCAAACCTCATGGAACTCCCAAATTGATAACAAACTTCATGTCATCCAGCCCACAATCCCGATCAAATCCACCATCAACAACCTCTCTCGTATCGACAACGTTCATATTACCCGTCTTAGAATTAGTCACACCCACCTCACTCACTCCCACCTCCTTATTGGTTCCCTCCAACCCCTCTGTAACAATTGCCACTGCATTCTCACTATCCATCACGTTCTCCTTGCTTGCCCCCTGTACAACCATCCCAGAGCTTCCCTCGCTCCCCACAACTTAATTGCTGAGTTCTTCCACAAAAATCCTCCAGATAAAATGATCTCCTTCCTTCATCATGCTTCCCTCTACAACCATATTTAATTCTCCTCTTCCACCCCCTCTCTACTTTGTTTTTGTTCCACCCATGCACCTCCTCTCTGGATCACAGCTTTCTGACTTTTGTTCTTAAACTTCTCTCATTCTCCCCCTGTTTTCTTTCCTTCCTACCTCTTAAATGATCTGACCTCTCAGGCACAATTTGACCCTCGTTGTCGTGGTGCCATTAAGACCTCATCAAACTAACATTTTAATTGAATGATTTGTAATGCATCTATTGTCATTCTAGTTTCCCATATAATTTGCATAAATTTTGATAGAACCTGTAAACCTGGTGGTAATGCCGAGTTTTTATTTTGTTTATGTATTGAGTTACAATGCATCTATTGTCATTTTATTATCCTAGATTATTTGCATAAATGCTGATGGGACCTACAAATCTGAATGTACCGCTGAGGTCCTGGTCATATGCACCCCACAACTTGGAGATGGGGTCAGAGCGTTTGTGGTGTGTTCGCTGGGAAATCCTATGCAACACATGTCATCAGTAAGTTCTATATTTTTTTCTAAAAAGCAAGCAACATCAGTTTTAGGCTTCACGTTTGATGTGAAGAATTTTTAATCTCCTTTATAGGAGTATGTTTTAAGAAAATTCTTTATTTAGGTATGTGTTAAAAATCTCCTTTATTGAGATGTGTTTTAAAAAATTCTTTATTTGGGTATTTTTTTATAATCTCCTTTATTGGGGTATATTTGAAAAATTTCCTTTATTAATGGTATGTTTTAAAAATCTCCTTTATTAGGTGTTTTAAAACTCCTTTATTGGGGTATGTTTTAAAAATCTTCTTTACTGGGGTATGTTTTAAAAATCTCTTTTATTGGGGAATGTTTTAAAAATCTCCTTCATTGGGTATGTTGTAAAAATCTCTTTTATTGGGGTATGTTTTAAGCTATGAGGTTGTGCTTTAAGTAACAGATCATTTGGTTGCCATTGGTCCATACATAATGAATAACTCAGGCTATAAATTTTCAGTGTCTTTTAATCAAATCCAACCGAAAGTGTTAAACTGACAGATGGAAACACCCTTTTAACATCCAAATGAATCCTCTTTCTCTGTAATTACTTCCATGACCTGTACTTACCTGCCTGGCTCTTCACAATATGCTCTTCACAATATGTTGGTAATGACAGGGCTGATTCAGCTGCTAAGATTGATCTCAATCTCCCCCTACCCACTTTCCGAAAACCCATTCTGACATTACACCGCTTCTCGCTTCCCTTGTTTGTGACCGCTGGCAAACTTCTTGGGACTTCCAAATAGATTAAAACTCAATAACATCCAGCGCACTATTCAGACCAAAGCCACTATCCACAATCTATGGCACAAAGACAACATCCACACTATCCGCCTTAGAATAGGTCACACCCCCTCACACACTCTCATCTCCTTACCTGCTCCCCCACCCCTCTGCAATAACTGTCATTACCCCTCACTGTCCATCATGTCCTCCTTGCCTGCATAACTTCCCCAGAGCTTCCTTCACCCCTCACAAATCTATTGCTGAACTCTTCCAGAAACTTTTTTCTTTGAGATACTAATGGCTCCAAGGTAGGCAACAAGACAGCTGCTGCTGCCATCATCCAAGACATTACCCTCAGTAGGAGACTTCCCGACTACTCGTCCATCTTTTCAGCCGAGGCACCCCTCACAAATCACAAATCTATTGCTGAACTCTTCCAGAAAATGTTTTCTTTGAGATACTAATGGCTCCAAGGTAGGCAACAAGACAGCTGCTGCTGCCATCATCCAAGACATTACCCTCAGTAGGAGACTTCCCGACTACTCGTCCATCTTTTCAGCCGAGGCAAAGGCCATCCTCCTCGCCCTTAACTTTATTGAGTACTTTCCGCTCAGCCACTTTGCCATTTTCTCCGACTCCAATGCTGTTCTTACTTCTTTACTCAATCTTAAATGGGATAACTTCATATTCCACCTCCTCCTCCAGAAACTCCTTTCGCCCACCCTCTACAGGAAAAGCATTCTTTTCTGCTGGATACCCAGCCATGTTGGCATCCCTGGCAATAACAGGGCTGATGCAACCGCTGAGCTTGCCCTCAACCTCCCCCTACCCCTTTTCCCAAAACCCTTTCTGACATCAAAACGCTTATCGCTTCCCTTGTTCGTGACCACTGGCAAACCTCACGGGACTCCCAAATTGATAACAAACTCCACGTCACCCAGCCCACCATTCCGATCAAACCCACCATCAACAACCTCTCTCGTGTCGACAACGTTCATATTATCCGTCTTAGAGTAGGTCACACCCACCTCACTCACTCCCACCTCCTTATTGGCTCCCACCAACCCCTCTGCAACAATTGCCATTGCACCCTCACAGTCCATCTCGTTCTCCTTGCTTGCCCCCTGTACAACCTTCCGAGAGCTTCTCTTGCTTTCCACAACTCAATTGCTGAGTTCCTCCAGAAAACCCTCCGGATGAAATTATCTCCTTCCTTTATCATGCTTCCCTCCACAACCATATTTAGTTATTCTCTTCCACCCCCCTTCTCTACTTTGTTTTTTCACCCATGCGCCTCCTCTCTCGCTCCCTTTCTGACTTTTTGTTCTTGTATTTCTCACATTCTCCACCTGCTTCCTTTCCTCCGTACCTCTATAATAATCTAAGCTCTCTGGCACAATTTAACCCCCCGTTGTCATGGTGCCATTTAAGCCCTAAACAAACAAACTTCCAGAAAAATTTCCTGTTAAAATTATCTCCTTCCTTCATCATACCTCCCTCTACAACCAACTTTAGTCTTCTACTCCCATCCTTCACCTCAATTTTTTTTTTTTAAATTTTGTACACCGCTGCTCTTTTTATTACAGCTTCATTGGTATTGGCCCTCGAGCTTTTCTCAGATTCTTCCTATTATCTTTTTCCTACCTCTGCAATGAGCTAACCTCTCAGGCACCTTTTGATCTTTGCTGTTGTGGTGCCATTAAACCTCACTAAAAAACAATCAAATAATCACAATATGGTCTTTGGTTTGCTTACAGGTGATAAGTAGTGTAATTACTGATGTACAAAATCACTGAGTTTTCTGTCTTGAGTTTCTTAATTCTAGCAGGGTCTAAAAATTATGTAGAATTCAATTATTTTTGATGTTGACTTTCTCTTTTAGGATTGTAAATAAGGTCACTTCTTTGTATGAAGAAAATTGTTGTAACAAACTTTCAAAGGTCAAGTGACATGTAACAGGTTTAACATATGCTAAAGGACATTATATTCTGATTTAAATGCCTTTTAAATCTTTGAGGAGCTTGTGTAGTTTGTCAGATATCAATCAAAGGTTAAAGAATTCAGGTAAACTTTGTGATGTCATCAGATGAACACAGCTCAATATCCTTTCTGAAGTAATTCTTTAAAGTGTGTTCTTCAGTTTAAGTTCTTCTTTGCTGCATGATTACTCATTGCCCTACATCAAGAATTTTTATCCCTTGGGCCCTTCCAATTGCGGTTTTCTCAAAATCAGGGGTAATCCACACCTAACCTGAGAGTCTCTTCATAGCTCAATTGCTAGCAATCAGTCATTGTTATACCATACACAACACAATGGTAATCCACACCTTTTAACTTAATAGCCTCTTCACACTTCATTGGCTAGCAACCAGCTACTGTTACACTGTAAACAATAGGTCAATCATCTGGGACTCAAGCCACATACCTGCTTTGCAGTGAAGTGAATCAGATTAGACCTTGGTTAAGCCTAAATATGAATATCAATATATGCATAGAGGTCTTTGTGCAATGCCTATCAAAGATTGATGGACCACTCCTCCCAAAGAGGGTTATTTTATCATGAGGAGTATAATCAAGTTTTTAAATATCCTGATGGAAGGGAATCAGATATTGAAGAGAGGATTGAAAAACAAAGGAATAATATAAACCTGTTTATCTGCCTATGTCACAAATTATTGCGCAATAAGGTCAAAAAATTGAAAATGCTGTAAAGTGGTCAGTTTTTAACTGTATTAACGGTCCATTCTATATTTTTAATTATAAAATTTACTTCAAGTTAATATATCTTACCTTCTATGCTATAAAAAAAATGTGCAATCTGCTCCAACGACCTGATTCTAACATAGCGTGGATGTAAGTACTAACTCTCGTAAATATCCCCGCTATGCTTAGCGTGGTAAATTTGTATGGAGTATTTGCATTGTCACGACCAGTGCATTAAATCCTGGTAATGCATGACCTTGATTATTTAGTTTAATGTTTTGATAAAACGAAAAATTATACGTAAACTGTTCTCGTTGTTTCGCTCATTTTAGTTGTTTTTCATTCATTTTAAACAATCTAACATGGACATTTTATAAAAAAAAAGTTAATGTTTTGGCATCTTGCTTATACACGCATTCAATGCACTGTTCAATGGACTCACTTAAGAATGGCCACCCTAAAGTCAGGCCATTCAACTTGTGCCAAAGTCCTTTACCCATTAAATGCATTAAATGCTCCACCTCAACAATAATGTTAATTATTCAAGTTGCTTCTAGACGTTATCAGACCTTTAACCCTTATTCTACCACGCAGCGATATTATTGCTATTTTTGGTGCCCCATCTTTAACTCCGCCTCCTAAGCGCATTTTCAAAAAAGTGCTGTTAGGGTAAGGATTAATCAACCCCCGACAAGTGTGCCAATTCGAAAATGTATGCAGCATGATCCCGGTTGGCGGCCCAGTGTGTCACTGAAGCGGAATGAGCCCGACTCTGCTGCCTGGAAGACAGAGGACCCTTCAATAATCAGCCCTTGATTGACCCTTACTTCACCAAGCGATAATATTATCACCGTTTTGGGTCCCCATCTTTGACTCTGCCTCCCGAGAGCATTTTCAAAAAAGTGCTGGTAGAGTAAGGGTTAAGAATTTATCATGATAATTAAATCATGATATAAACAAAAAGTCCAAGTACAACAATGTAAAATGCAAATGACAACCAAGGGCATTCTTTTTTTTGATTACAGGCCACAGTCCGTCTGAGGTTTGACATTGGCGGGGTTAAGTTTGATAAAGATCGCAAGCCAGCCTTTATTTTCACCATTAGTACCATCAGCGTTGAGACAGAGCAGCAGAAGAACAACAACAAAGCAAATAAAACCTTCCGACTGATCTTAGAGGCTGATCTGAGTATAATAGGGTATGTGCGTTTAGTTTGTACGTAGAGGACTTTGTTTTTAAAGGAGACAGTCAAATATTCTAGCTTGATTTATGATAGAGAATTAAAAATAAAACAGCTGCCAATAACTCCATCATAAAATCTTTTCCATTCTCCAAGTTTGAATTTTTAACATGGATGCTGCCATTTTGTCTAATTTTGTGTTAAGATTATGCCAGTGATGACATCATTTGCCCTATGTGCTATACAATATATTTGCCCATAATGTATTTCTTTAGAAAATTTTCTTTCTAAAATGTTTTTGACAGGTAGTTCTAAGGGCTTGAATAATTACATCATTTACAAATACAAATTAATAGACCCATGCAAAGGAAAAATTATGTCTTAGAAGTTTAAAAGTTGAAATAAATTATAAAGAAATAAATTGATATTCTAATCTGCACTGGGTGTATGATATTGTTTTTCAGAGGGCATTTGAACAAAATGGCTGCCACCTTGTAAGTTTATATTGACAGAATTAATGTTTTAATAAATGATAAAATATATACTAATTTGTTTTGTATGATTGTGAAATTTCTTCAGATGACTTAAAATTAATATTTCTATCATATTACATGAAGACAAAGCCAAACTTTATGTCTCCGTTAAGGAAAAATAAAGTATGGGTCTATAAGCCCTCAATCCTTTAGTTTCCTAGAAAGCAGGAATTACTAGAACCGGAGCTGGGAAACAAATTACAGTTCCGGTGGTTATAGCTGCGAGAATTGGTGGGAAGAAAACAAAATTATCAAAAAGTAAAAGTTGATATGTATGTATGTGTGTGTGTGTATGTATGTATGTATGCATGTGTGTATGTATGTATGTATGTATGTATGTATGTATGTATGTATGTATGTATATATATGTATATATATATATATATATATAGATATATATATATATAATATATGTATATATATGTGTATATATATATATATATATAAGTATATATATTATATATGTATATATGTATATATATATATATATGTATATATATTATATATGTATATATATATATGTATATTTATATTATATATATATATATATATATATATATGTATATTTTTACTTCAAGTTATACCTTACCTTCCATGCTATTAATATGCAATCTGGTCACATGACCTGATTCTAACGCACTTCTAACCGACCCTAAAAATGTAGTTACCAGCCAAGCCCTGACCTTCATAATACCTCTACTAACCCTCACTCTTTTCAGCGTGTTGTTTGCTACAACATTGCTGAAACTGGTCATTTTCTTTTATTTAATTTAAACTATTTCTAACACTTTTCTCCTTTGCAGCTTCTACCAAGAGGGTTTCTACGCTGCCCTTTCTTATCCGGTCTTTTGAGGTAAGACGAGGTAGCCATAGGTCCGAGATTTCTTCGGTCTGACGAGGTAGCCATAGGTCGGAGATTTCTTCGGTCTGACTTACACGACTTTCCCGTGTAGCCTACACTTAGGATAGCGGGTTTTTGTCTTCATCCGACAAAGTGGGTGGCTAGTTCGAGAGCGTCCTACTCTCGTGGCGGGTGTTTTAGGTCCTAGAGCACCAGGTGTGCCTGTCTAGGGGACCTCTTGCCCCTGGGTTTAAGTGTTTTTAATCCTCGGCCCCGCCCTTCCACGAGGAGAGCCTAGCGTTATACTATGCATTGTATTAACATGTTAGTTTATCTCAGTGCAGGTTCTCATATACATTAGGCCAGTCTCTTCAATCGATTTTGGCGCATGCGCATTGGTCGACGTCACCACAGGGTGTTCGAGGAGTCGGCTTCTAACAATTCCAAGGAGCTACAGTTGTTACAAGAGAGCCTATATTTTTGTTACCGTTACCAGTGTATGAATGTTTTCGTTTTTCTCACATCATTTAAAGACAAAGTTTTTAATTTTCAAGCTTGATTTTGGGTGCGTTGGAGAGACCGGAGGGGGGGTCTTTCTGACGTCCTATTTACAGGAAAGCTAATCTCTTCTTTTTATCTCCACAGACACCAAGTTTCTTAGTGGTTTGTATTTTCCACGCTTCCCCGGCGCTTGTAAAGTTTTTACGTTGGATGCGTTTTCTCGGGTATAAAAAAAAAAAAATTCAGTCAGAGATTTTTTCTGTTAAAATGTTTTTGATGTACTAAGTTGCTATGCCTTGTTTTTCTTTAAGCGTAATCGTAGGATCATAGGTACATCCGCTTTGGTGTATTTGTTTATGTACGCATTCATATATGTATGTTCTTCTCTTTTCAGAAATTATACTGATAATGATTAACTCAGTGGCATCCCGAGTGGACGTCACCTGGAGTTGAAAAAGAGAGAAAAGATAAACCTCTTTCCGCGGAGTCCCCCTTCTCGACAAGGCAAAACTGAGTCGGGGCGGGCGTCAATAAAAAAAGAGAAGAAAGAGAGGGATAAGTGAAAAAAGATTTTTCAAGATATAAGTCAGTGGCGTCCCAAAGAGGAAGTCACTTAAAGTTAAAAAGAGAAGGTAAGAGAGAGATAAACCCTTTTGGGTACCGCTGTGGTCCACGGTTCCGCGATAGGGACCGGTAAGATCAGGTAAAGGCGATGCCCAAAGGGGTTGTACGGGAGTCATAAGTGATTTCACGGGTCCTTTCTGGTCCGTACGGCTCCGGTGAACGGAGACTTACGGTTCCACGGCTCGTGTTCACGGCTCTGTACGGGTCCATTGGACGGGTCCATTGGGTCCACGACTCCCGCCCGTGTTTACGGGTTCGTTTGGTCCATTACGGGTCCGTATGTCCATTGTTTACGGGTCCGTGACGGGTTCCATTGGGCGGGTCCATGGCCGTGTTTACGGGTTCCATTGGACGGTCCCATATGGCCGGACGGTTTCATATGGCTCTGGCCCACGGCCCACGGCTCAGTAGGCCGCCGCTCCGAGGCCCACGGCTCCGTGGCCCACCGCTCCGTGACCCTGCCCCGTGGCCCACGACTCCGGTGATCGGATACGTACGGCTCCATAGTTTTACAACGGGATAACCTACACAGTACGATTAACCCGGAAATACACCCACTAGCTACGAAGCTATGTGGTCAGGTGACAATCTTCGCAAGAAGTATAGCATCACAAGAGCTATTTTCTTCTTTGTCTTGTAGCCATTAGCTACGCAGTTCCACGACCAGGTAGACGCCATTAATAAAATTGTCCGCATTGAACGTTACAGTTCCGCAGTTATTTTCACCAGTATTACAGGCACGGACGACAGGTTTCTGAGTGTCGGTACGTTACACACCCAAGAGGTCACGCTATGCATAGCGTGCAAACACTTCTCGAGACCGTACACCGTTCGATGAACCCGGAAATAGATCTGCTAGCTATAAGAAGCTACGTAGTCGGGTGATAAGTGACAATCTTCACAAGAAGTATAGCATCATGAGGGCTACTTTCTTCTTGTCTCAATAGCCATTAGCTACGCAGTTCCACGATCGTGTGAATTGCCTCAGTAAGATTTTCCGCATTGAACGTTACATTTCCGCAATATAACAAGTGAACGGGTCGGTACAGTTACAGAGTTTTGTAACGGGATAACGTACGCTGTACGATAAACCCCGAAATAGACCCCCTAGCTACGAAGCTACGGGGTCAGATGTTAAGTGACAATCTTCACAAGAAGTATAGCATCACGAGAGCTATTTCTTCTTGTTTCTGCAGTTCCACAACCGTGCGAGCTGATTCTTCGCGTGAACATTACAGTTCCGCTATATTTTTCATCTATATCATGGACACGAAGGACAGGTCCCCATTGTCAGTGCGTTTCGCGCCTTAGATGTCCCGCGATGCGTCGCATGTAAACGCTTCTTTAAGTTACGCTCCCGTGATATCGAAGAGATCAAATCCGTGTACACCCGGTTTTGCGAAGGAACGGGTAGGCCCACAGAAGGCAGTGCCCTAAGGGGTTTTATGTAAGTTAGTTACCTTTTTTACGGCTTGTTGTAGAGCCATTGGATTACTTGCACGGGTCCATTAGGGTCCGTACGGCTCCAATGATTGGTTCCATACGGCACCACAGCTTGTTTTCACGGCGCTGTAAGGGTCCGTAAAACAGCTCTGCGGCTCTGCACGGGTCATGGGACGGCTCCGTACAGTAAGAAGAGAGTAACATTTGGGTCCGTACGGCTTCGGTGATCGGTTTTATACGGCCCCACGGCTTGTTTCCACGGCCCCGTAAGGGTCCGTAACACAGCCCTACGGGTCTTAGGACGGCCCCATGCGGGTCCGTACAGTTTCGTAATCAACAACTTTTGGTTCCATACGGCTCCGACGTTTGGGTCCGTATGGCTCTATAGTTCTGTAGCGGGATAACGTACATTACACCCGAAAGTAGACCCTTTAGCTATGAAGCTACATGGTCAGGTGATAAGTAACAATCTTTTGGAGCTATTTTCTTCTTGCTACCATGGCCGTCAGCTACGCCCACATCCGTGTGCGCTACCTTTAGTAAGATTTCCGCGTTAAACATCAGGGTTCCGCAAAAATTTCCACCAGTATCTTGGACACGGAGGACAAGTCTCCGTATGTTGGTGCGTTACGCACCCAGGATGCCCCGCGATGCTTCGCGTGTAAGCACTTACTCAGGTTACGAAGCCTAGCGGTCGGGTGATAAGAAAACTTTCTCTATGAGAGGCATTGCATCACGTGAGCTTTTTTCTCTGTGTTACGTAGTTCCACGACAGTTCGAACTACACTGAATATGATTTTCGCATCGAACGTTCCGCTTTAATTATATACTTTTTAACACGGTTTTACGTACATCGTACGGTAAACCCGGGAGTACCACAACTTTACGGACCCTCTGAACGGCTCCATACATGACTTCACGAGTCCAGGACACGGCTTTACAGGTCCACACAGTTCTGTAGCTACACGGCTCCGGTGTACAGGCTGTTACGCCCCCCACAGGACCTACACGGGATAACGTACAACGTACGTTAAACCCGCGTTACGGAACTTCAGGATAATGCGACCGATAGCCGCGTACTACAGAGTTCCGCAGTCGTCATCCTTACTGGGTCGCTTTTAGCGATCGATGGCAGTCCCCCACACATAGCCACCGGCTATGCTGCTTAGTAGTGAACAGATACAAACGGGGTTAACGGCATACACCAGCAGCGCAACTGCGTGGTAAGCGACCAGTAGCCATGAACTACAGAGTTCCGCGGCCGATATTTTTACCGGGACATGTACTGAGTACGACGGTAGTTCCCTCTTCCCCACGCATCCACCAGTTATGAAACAAACACAGTTTATGGCTCGTATAGCTTGCGTAGCACGTGAACTCCTCCGTATTCCATACGGATCCAGTATATTTTTAGCTATTCACAACAGGAACGCGTACTGAGTACAACTTTACTCCCTTACGCGTAGCCACTTACTCAGTGGCCCCGTAGTGAATAGAAGTATACTGAGGTAACCACTTATGTAACAGATGTAGTACGTTAACGCTATCTTAGATCCAGACGGTTTCTTTGTACCGATAGCTATAACGTTAGCGACACGTACCAGTACCAGTTGTCCCCCTCGCGTAGCCACTAGCTTTTTGCTCCGTGGTAAACAGAGGCAAACTTGGCGGACGACTAATGGAATTTGCTTGTCATGTTGACGCCTTTGTAGACCCGTAACTGCTCTATACTACTTAACGGGGATGCGTACTGAGTACGGCGTTAGTCCCCCCCAGTAGCCACATGCTTCTCAGCTCCGTGGTAAAGGGTGTTTAACGGAATTAACGGCCCGTGTAGTTCACACAGGACGTCAACTCTTTCGTGATTTCTACCCCAGTGCTGGGGTTAACGACTCATACGGCTAATGTAGTACGTTACACCCCCTGTCAAAATTAACTTCATGAAGGATACCTTTCTTGACGTAGGTGGCCTTTTGATAGACAACCTCACGATCGAGGTAGCTATTAAAAACAATGGCACGTTTACTTCATTCTATACTTTAACACCTTTTTAAAGCAGCTCAACGAGGCTTGCGGCTTTACGGCCTGTTACTTAACAACCCGTACAGTCATACGGTATTAGTTTTCTCCACACCCGTAGCCATAGGCTCTGCGGTTCCGAGGTTTTTACTATATGTAGTACACTAACACCTTTTTCAACCAACAAGCTTCGCTGTTGATAGGAGTGGCCTAGAGCTACGCGGCTCAGCAACTGCTACAGTTTTCAGACACCGCTTCGAAGCCGCCGACTATGTTGTACGACTCCGCAGTCTTACGACCCAAAACCGTCTCACAGCTACATAGCCTTACACGGTTTGCAGCCCTATTTGTATACGTTTTATATTAACGGCCTGCTTTTTAATTCGCTAGAAATGGGTTTAGTTAAAACGAACTTTGCTTACGGTCAGCAGTCTTTTCTGGACTGAAGATGGTGTCATTCGGTACCTCCGTTTTACACATTTAGTCGGCGGCCACCCTCTTTGGTGGTGGTGTAGACGCTCCCACCTGTTGTGAGGAAAGAAGTTTCCACCCGTCAGACTTTTAACGTTTGTACCGACGGATGCATCTTGATCGAGGTAGGGGCACATTTCTTGTGACCCCCTTTGCAAAAACTTGGACGGGTACTTAGCCTTTTCACAGGCAGAATGCCGGGCTTTTTCACTTTTTACCGCTAGTGCTGAGTAAGACAGTTCAGATTTGCGCCGACTTTACACCACTGCTGTGGTCTCCTTTTCAGATGGATAGGAACGGATTCCCAAGAGTTTCTGGAATCCTTCCTCTCGTCTCGGCGCAGGACGAACTATGCCAGCCTTACGGCCGCTCACCTCGGGCTACGAGTACAAGATTACACTCGTCCCGCTTCAGTGGAACCCCCGCATGTTGGCCGTGCTTCCCTTAGGTGACCAGAGCGATCAGGACCTTTTTCGGTCTCCCGGACGTAGGTCTGTCTGTGCCGTGGATGATCGCAAGCTATCTTTTCTTTGCGTCCTTTCTCCTGACCCGCGGGTTTCAGGGTCAACGCATTTATTTTCAAAAAGAACTCACTATGTGAGTTACGTTTTTCGCCTTTCATGCTAGTACCAAGTATGCTAAGCTTGGCGACGTATGACCGATAGCGCTTACTTTGCCCGGCTAACTGCAGTTCTCTCAGCTGCTCAAAACCTTGCAGGCTTCACGTACAAGCCTCGGGTCAGGGACGACTTTGTCTTTTCCCGGGCTCCGGCAAACTGCATCTCAGTCCCAGAGCGCTTCGTTTGACGGTGTGGCCTTAGTCCGCCTATCCTCGACGTAGCAAGGCCTTTCTGAGGAGTTGTAAATCCCCCTCCCCGTTTTGGAGGGGGGCCCTCTCTTAGACTTGGTTCAGTCACGGGCTCTGGGATAGCTTGCAGCTATCCACCGAGGTTTTCCAGTTGGGTCTACGGTCTTTGACTCGCGACCATTGGGAAGCTACACGGAGATCTCATCGTAGTGTGTCACGCGACATTTTCCTCCGATGGATCGTTTAGTGCCTTTTTTTTAAAGTAGTCAGAACTGTTCATTGAACGGCCGAGGTATGCACTCGGGTTCGAGGCTTAGCCCCTTTTACGGGATTTCTCGTGCTGCGTTCGGGAAAACGCTTATCACGGTTTTTTCCCTTGTTTTTGTCTGACTTACTTTGCGACGTTTGTGTTATCCCGCTAGCTTTTGCTCTAACGCAGTTACGCGCTAACGAATTTTTCCCTGGTCCGGGATTTCTTCAATTCGTTTTAGCTAGTACACGCTTCGTTCCTAATCGTATTTTACTAGCCGGTTCCGTCTCGTGGTTGAAGCCGGTGAGTTTTGTGGCATTTTTTGTATATACTTTTCTAAAATCCATATCGTGTCCAAATGCTCTTCTGGTTGGCATGTTTTTCTGGCTTTCTAACTCAGGTTCATGCGATGTTTGCCTCACTTACTGTTTACGAATGGTGCCTTGTTTGGTTTGACTGTAACTAGAAGTGGTTTACTATGTTTCAGTACTTCCCACTCTGAGGTCTTTCATTTTTAATAGGAGAAGGAATTTTGTCCTTTATACGGGATTCGATTAGTGTGAGTTTTCGTATCAGCCATTAAAAAAAAGATATGTGCTGCGACCTGAACTCCCTTCCTTCATATCCTCGGTTGCAATCTGATTGCATATTAATAGCATGGAAGGTAAGGTATAACTTGGAAGTAAATTTATCCTGCTAAGTGTAGCAGTGATATTTACGAGAGTTATACTTACCTTCCATGCATCCCGCCTGCCTCCCCTCTTGTTCAGGCCTCGGTGGAATGTTGAGTGAGGGTTAGTAGAAGTATTATGGAGGTCAGGGCTTGGCTGGTAACTACGTTTTTAGGGTCGCTTAGAAGTGCGTTAGAATGGTCATGTGACCAGATTGCATATTAATAGCATGGAAGGTGAGTATATCTCTCGTAAATATCCCCGCTACGCTTAGCGGGTATATATATATGTATATATATATATATATATATATATATATATATATATATATATATATATATATATATATATATATATAAAGATATATATAAAGATATATAGATAGATACATATATATATATATATATATATATATATATATATATAGATATATATATATATATATATATATATATATAAGATATATAGACAGATATATATATATATATATATATATATATATATATATATATATATATATATATATATATATATATATATATATATATATATATATATATATATATATATACATGGAACGTTTTGTTATTTTGATTAGAGTTATTTTTTCTTTTAATTGAGCTTTACTAGTCACCAACTGTCCATAGATCTTTAAATTTGTTTGTGTATTTACTTGACAGTAGTTTGATTCATTTCAGGATTTTGACTTAAGGCCAGGGGTGGCGGGGGGAGGGGGTGAGTCTAATTTGCATTTGCCCGACTTATTAAAAAAAAAAACATGTGTTGATGTACTTTGTGGTAATTCTGTTTGCAAACATTGATAATGAGCTAATATGTTTTTTGTTAATTGGTTCACATGCGAAACATAATGTGAAGCATAATGCGAACCTAGGTAATGGCGATTACATCTGTCCGGCTGTCCACAGATGTTTCCTGAGATTTCCTCAGAATATTAAAGTTTTTTTGAGAATTCCTCTGAAAATGTTAGAGTGTCTTCAGAGTTCCTCAGAAAAAGTTAAGGTTTCTTCAGATATCCTTATGGAAGGTTAGAATTTTCTTACAAAATGTTAAAGTTTTTCAGAGACACTTAAGACAGGATTGAAGACTAGTTTCCTTAAAGAGTATACAAAACATTCGATATTTTCTTAGAAGATAACTGTAAAATGATATAATTTTCCAATATTATTCAGAGATCCTTAAAGTCTCTCTTGTAGCACTTGAGATTTGAAATCCTTAAAATTCTTCAAAATTTTTGGGCACCAACATTTGTATCAAGCATGATAATTAAACTCCACCTTTGTTATTGTGGTCATTTGCATAAAGTTGCTACAGTATATAAACTGACCAGACTTTTTTGCTTAGTATGCTTGGTCAGGGAGTGTGACAGGATGTGATTGCATATGGACATAGGAAGGGATGCCATGTGGGACATGGATGGGGGCCATGAGGGACATATGATATAATATATACCATGTGGTATACACCAAGAGCTATATCAGGCATAATTATTTGACTCCACCTTTTTTTTTCGTATTCAGCAGGCCATTTGCATATAAGTTATTATATGAACTGACACTTTCATACATAGTATGCTCAATCAGGGACTGTGATAGCTAGGATGAGACTTCTTATGGAGCCTATGGGATGTCATGTGGGACATGAGGTGGGATGCCATGTGGGACATGAGGTGGGATGCCATGTGGAACAGGGTAGAATGCCATGTAGGACATGGTGGGATGCCACGAGTAACACAGAGTTTGACATAAGTTGGGATGCCATGTGTGACATAAGGTAGCAGGCTATGTTGGACATAGGGTAGGAGGCCAATGGAACATGGGATGTGATGCCATGTGTGACATAAAGTAGGATGTCATTAGGATATTGGGAGGGATATCATGTGAAACATATGGTGGGACATAAGGTGGGATGCCATGTGGGACATCAGGTGGGAAGTCACTGATGTCGGACACAGGGAGGGATGCCATGTGGGACATAGGGAGGGATGTGATGTGGCACATATGGTTGGATTAATGTAGGACATACATGTAGGATGGGATCCATGTGGGTCATAGCATGGGATTCCATGTGGGACATATGTTGGAATGCCATGTGGGACATGAGGTGGGATGTCATTTGGGACATGGGATGTGATCCATGTGGGACATAGGGTGGAATGCCATGTGGGTCATAGGATGGGATGCCCTGTGGGACATATGATGGAATGCCATGTGGGACAAGGGATGGGATGGGATGTCATGTGGGACATGGGGTGGGATGCCATGTGGTACATGGGGTGGGATGCCATGTGGGAGATATGGTGGAATGCCATGTGGGACATGGGGTGGGATGCCATGTGGGACATGGGACGCCATGTGGAACTTAGGACATGGGGTGGGATGCCATGTGGGACATGGAATGCCATGTGGGACATGGGATGCCATGTGGGACATGGGATGCCATGTGGGACATGGGATGCCATGTGGGACATGGGATGCCATGTGGGACATGGAATGCCATGTGGGACATGGGATGCCATGTGGGACATGGGATGCCATGTGGGACATGGGATGCCATGTGGGACATGGGATGCCATGTGGGACATGGGATGCCATGTGGGACATGGGATGCCATGTGGGACATGGGATGCCATGTGGGACATGGGATGCCATGTGGGACATGGATGCCATGTGGGACATGGGATGCCATGTGGGACATGGGATGCCATGTGGGACATGGGATGCCATGTGGGACTTAGTGTGAGATGCCATTTTTATAGTTGGCAGGGTCATATGATATGGGTGTCATTTTGCATGGGCATGCAAATCATGACGGTATTTACTATTCTAGTTAAGGTTTATTTTTATAAAAGTATATATTTTTTTTTGTTTCACAGTGTGTCCCAACCAGAGAGAGTTGAGTATGGCTACAATGGAACAGAGTATGAAAAAGCTCCAGAAAAAGTTCAAGCACAAAAACTTAAAATGGCCAAAGAAGCTGTTGATAGATTCTATTCATTTCAAGATTTCAATGAGTCATGGATCGGCCCAAGCTTTACTCATGTGTATCAGGTAAGGTTTACATGATTTGTGGCACGGTTTACATGATTCTGAATTATCCCCATATCATTGTAGGTCTTCCTACCTTCCTACGTCCTTCTGGTTTCCACCCCAAAGCTACAGTGCAATCATCATCTATTTCTCTCCTTGAAACATGTCTAATCCAGTTCCATCTTCTTCATCTTACTCTTTACATTTCTGCTATCTCTATAGACCTTTCCAAATCTGAATCAGCAATTTCCGGATAAATAATTTAAGTAATGTCACATGGCCGAGATTTACGTGTCCATAATGGACCAATCATATACTGGAGGAATCTTATTGACCAATTATATACTGGAGGATTCTTATCTGTCTGCACAATTCCCGCACGGTTTGGGACCAAGGGATGAAAAAATGTTTTCAAGTACACGTATCATCGTGCGTTATACATGAAGGAAATACACATGCCTTATTGTATTGCTGATTACATTTTTTCCCTCAAACCTGCACCTGATTGGTTGAGAAGCAAAGGAAAAGTTCCCACAGCATTTGATTGGTCAAAGTACTGAAGAAATCACGTTGGGCTAATCTCGGTTTGAAAATGTCTATAGAATGTGATTTTCAAAATCGTTGCCAAACATTTGAACTGGAAGATGTTTTATATACAGCACATTTAAATATTGTTTTAATTTGCATTTTATAAGCAACCTTCTTATAAGTATAATTTGTGCTTCAAACATATTTAAGAAAGTTATGTCAGCTTTACCCTGGATATGAATATTTAGTGACCACGTTTTTAAAATTCTTTACACTTGAATTAAATTAGGAATGTTGCAAAGTTATTCGTTTAATCTTTCTGTTTACGCACTCACTCACTCACTGTCCTCTTTGGGCCATGTGTCCCATAAGGCTGCAGTGTACTCTCTCCAACGTATCCTGTCTCTGGCAACGTGTATGGCTTCATTCCAAGAATTCCACCCTAGCTCCTCTCTTTCTTTCACTACCGTTCTTCTCCATGTCGCTTCCATGTCAATGCTGTCATGCAGTGGATGTCGTTCTTGGGCGTCCTACTTTCCTTCTCCCTTCTGGCTTCCATGTCAATGCCGTCATGCAGTGGCTGTCCTCTTTCATTCTTAATACATCCACAATCCACCTCAATCTTCTCACTTTAACTGTCCATCTACACTCACTCCCAAGATATAAGTGTTGTATAGACTTAGGAATATTACTGTATTCAAAGGATTGTCCTTTTTATCTGGAAGCTGTACAATTATTAAAAATAAATCTCCAAAGTAAGTTTATGACATTTTCTTTTTGGATGGTGGGGAGGAGAAATGCAGCAATGACTGATACAAACTTATTACTTTTTGATCTCTAGGTGAGCAATCTTGGACCGGGAGAATTGCCGTTGACTTCAGAAGTAAGCATTGCACTGCCATGGAGACTACCGGATGGCTTTTGGCTCATATTCATCAAGAGCATTGAGGTGAGCAAACATTTCAAGGTCTACTGATGCTTGCATATTATGCAAAGCTTTTAACTCTGAATACAACAGTCTTTAAAAGGTCTATGGGCATGTAGTGATTTCTAAATGGAAGAAAGGAGATATCTTTAAGAAAAATCTTAAGAAAAGCTGTGTTTGTCTGTTTTTACAATTTTCAAATAGGAATTTTATTTTTCCAGTTAGGGCTTAATAAAGTTTGATACATTTCTTTTATTTATACTAAATTATCTCCTTCCTTCATCATGCTTCCCTCTACAACCATATTTAATTCTCCTTTCCACCCCCTCTCTACTTTGTTTTTGTTTCACCCATGCACCTCCTCTCTCGATCACAGCTTTCTGACTTTTTGTTCTTGAATTTCTCTCATTCTCCCCCTGTTTCCTTTCCTTCCTACCTCTAGAGTGATCTGACTTCTGAGGCACAATTTGACCCTCGTTGTTGTGGTGCCGTTAAGCCCTCATCAAACAAACAAACAAACAAACATTTATGCTAAATTTGTGATGTATGACTGATGGGCAGACATTATGAAACACACTGTAAATATCTTTTGTAAATCTCAAGTCACTTAAAATGTCCAATTCCAGCAAGAAATTGGTTGAAGAGTAAAAAACTTTGGGTCAGAATTAGTTGAATCCCATCTTGGACTATTAAAAAAGACAAAAGGATTTACATAGGTTTAATACCAAGGTTGCTATGTATTTCATCATAAATTTGCATAGAAATGATATTGAATTGAATTTGTATTGATAATGTAGGTAAAAGAACATGGGCCTCAAATGTGAAGAATATTCTGCAAAGTTACGGTTTTGGTTATATTTGGTCTTATCAGGAGGTAGGAAATGAATGTAATCTTTATCAGTATTTTTAAACCAAGTGTTATGGACATCGATTCACAAAACTGGGAAAGTAGAATCGGTTCATTTGATAAGTTATACACCTATTGTTCCTTCAAAAGTTTTATTGTTGTTGAACCTTACGTCTTGAAGATCAAAAATTATAAAAAAAGATCTGTTTTTGCTAATTTTGGATGCTCTGAGCACAACTTAAAAATTGAAGAAGGTAGAAAAAATTCCCAGAGATTGTCGTATATATCCTCTATGTGATAATATAAATGTTGAAGATAATTTCATTTCCTAGCGGTTTGCACTAGTTATGATAATTTAAGAAGCAAATTCTTGTCTAATCTTGCACTACAGTACATCCTACATTTCATAATTTTGTAAACGCACCTTAAGCAGGAACAATATGTATCTGATATTGCAAATTTTCTTTTACAGGCTCTGAAATTTAGAAGCGATTTGTCTTAAAGAATAAGAATCCTGTATATATTTCTTTTGTTTTGTAATGCTCCTCTCAATTGATTTATGAATATGTTGTTATTATGTTATGGGCTGGAGGCCTAAAGCAGACAGAATAGATTACAAATAAATTTGCAAGGAAAATAGCATAGAAATTGTGCATATTAATGCCTGAAAATTCAAACTCTTTCTAAATATTCCAATATCTAATTCCATTTATTGCAGTTGAGGGGAAGTCAGAGGTCGCATAAATGCAACCAAAATCGGATTCTTGATTTACAAAGAACAAGACTATTGGAAACCTATTATGGTCAATCTTCAGATGTCACCAAAGCAGAGGAAGAGCTTGCCAATTTTGCAACGGAAGTGGATCCAAACCAATTGGTAAGGGTGTGTGGCATAAGAACTGTGGCGGAAACCAATTGATCAGAATACTGTAATTCGACGTAATAAGCTCCCATGCTCTAATAAGCGCCCACCCAACATTTTTTTTGACTGTTTGACTAATAATATATCTCAACAAAAAATAATATGCTGTTTACATTTCTTCAATATGTTAATATCTTTCTTGGTGCACATTTAGTATAGTAAGCCATATGAAAAACACAGCCAATAAAAGTGAGTGACCGCTAGGCTGATTCAACAAGCATGCACCGTTGTTGTCAGCAGACCAACAGGAGAATTTAGTTAGGCCATTAATTCCAAACACAGCGCCCTAGCCTAAATTTTCAGGTAAAACTACCATAAGAAATAATCGAGCCAGGGTTGTATGGTAGATATTCTTCTCGTCTTTCAACAAGTTTTGGCATAAGCGTTTATTAGAAAGAACATTAGTCAGTAAAAAGTGGTTCAATTAGAATTTTCATAAGCGCCCAGGTGCTTATTCCGTGGAATATGGTATTCATATTCAGCCGAATATTTTATATAAAACTAAATTTTCAACATGGCCAATGTTTTTAGCCAACATTTCCTTTTGTAATTAATTGATGAGACAATTTCAGTTTACTTCAAACTGAAAGTCTGCATTTGCACTATGCTTTGAATAGCTTATAAATGTGCATGGTGGCATAGAAAGAGTACCTCTCAGGGGGGAAAGAGGCGCAAAATCTTCTAGTAAATTAAGTTTCTATGAAACTTTGCTTATCAGAAAATCTTCAATTTTTTAGGAAATTACCTTGATTTTTGGGAAGCTTTCTTCAATTTTCGGGAATTTGCCTTTTTGGGGGGGAAATTTTGTATCAATTTTCAGGAAACATGTTGGCAAATTTCACCATAATACTAAATTTTTTCTTCAATTTTACCAAATTTTTGTTCAATTTTACCATATTTTTTGGTTCAATTTTACCATATTCTTTGTTCAATTTTACCATATTTTTCAATTTTTTGGTAATGATGTACCTCACAATCGGGCAGAAAGCATGTAACCATGCAGAAAGCATGTAACCGGGCAGAAAGCATGTAACCGGGTAGAAAGCGTGTAACCGGGCAGAAAAAGTGTAACCGGGCAGAAAACATGTAATCGGGCAGAAAGCGTGTATTGGGCAGAAAAAGTGTAACCGGGCAGAAAGCATGTAACCGGCCAAAAAGCGTGTAACTGGCCAGAAAGCGTGTAACCGGGCAGAAAGCGTGTAATCGGGCAGAAAGTGTGTAACCGGGCAGAAAGCATGTAACCGGGCAGAAAGCCTGTAACCGGGCAGAAAGCCTGTAACAGGGCAGGTGTAGGGATTCAGTACAGATTCCACACTTTTTCTTGTCTGTTTTTGACACTCGAGAAGCACATCAACATATGTGATTCTATGTCAGTGAAGTAGCATGAAAATGGTGGCAGCAAAGGAAGTATTATTATGTCAACAATTTAAAAAGGAAATCTCTTCTCAAGAAAATTGCTTGACACACCGCCTATAATTGTGCCGCACACTAGCGACATCACTTCTGCGGCGGTGTGTATGTGTGCAGATGTTTAGACTAATCAAAACGTTCAATTGTGTAGTATAATTTTGTCCACGTTAACACGTTAACTGGCCTTTAGCAAAGTTTGGTATGTGTGGGAATTTGATTTATGATTAGCTTTAGCCCTTTAATTTAAGTTATTGGAACAACATTTATGTTAGTCACATTCATGTCATACGATTCAGAACAAATATTTGTGGTATTTAGAACAAAATGCTACTCATTTGTAATGGATGCTTAAAATTGCTTTTGTTGAAAATGTGCTATTTTCCTCCGTATTCATTTTGCCAATTATTTCACAGAGACACGATGCGTTTTCCGAGTACCTATTGAATTACATTTAGTTTGATTGGTCATCAAATGCATAGATCGAACTTGGTTGGATTTCTCCGACCATTAGACCTCTTTAGTTCTCGTGTTTCTTTCAAACTCCCCCTATTTTCTTTCCTTCCTACCTCTAAAATGATCTAACCTCTCAGGCACAATTTGACCCTCATTGTAGTGGTGTCGTTGAGCCCTCATCAAACAAACAAACTAGACCTCCGTGGTTAGTGCTTTGTCCTCTCACCCGCACGTCCAGGGTTCGTATACCGGTGGGTCTGCAAGCAGTGAGTTCACAACTGGTTATCAAAGGCCATGTCCGTCTTGATATAATGTCCAGCACTGGATGCTTTCGGGATGTTAATCCTTGCTATGATATGCTATTTGTTTTTTTTATTTTTCAGGGTTGCAGTAAAGCACAGTGTGTCAACATAAGTTGTCCAGTAGATATCCTAAACAACAATGAAAATGTAGTCATTGAGATTCGAGCAATACTATGGCAGCATACATTTATAACTGTAAGTCTTTTCTCTGTTTTTTTTTTTTTATGACTAAAGTTTGTTTCTCATACTTGTGAAATAAGCGTCGTTTTGTACTTGATAAGAATAGAGAAAAGCAATTGTCTGTTAGCATCAAACTGAATATGTTTAAGCTGAAATGTAATGTTTTTTAGACAGATTCATTAATTTTACATTTTTTTCCCCCTCAAGTTTTGAAATATCTGGACTGTAACCAGATATTGACCTTCAAAGTATATTCTAGAGAGGATTAAAAAACAAAGGACTTAACTAAACAATTGAAGATGTGTTTATCTGCCTATGTCACAAATAATTGCATAATATGGCCAAAAAATTGGAAAATGCTGTAAAATGGTCAGTGTTTAACCGAATTTGATGAGAGTTTTTGCTGTATTAACCCTTACTCTACCAGGGCTTTAAAAATAGCGACCCCAATTTTCGTAACTTTTTTTTCATATGCATTTTTGACAACTTTCCTTTCATTTTCTTTCGTTACAAGTTTGGTTGGAATAGATGCTAAGATATTTATCTTTTCAGTAATTAAAACTAATTTAGGAAATATTGGACAAAATTATGCAAATTAAGCAATTTTTAGCTAAATTTGGTTAACGAATGGTCAATCTTTGCAGAAGTATAACTTCTTGTCAGTATTGAAAACAGAGATTTGTGTTACATATTTAGATTGTTTTTGAAATTTCCTTTCTTTTGATACTAATCTATCATTTTTAGAAAGAAAGAAAAGATGAAAACACATCAAAAATGATAAAAGTCAAACGTCCCCTGAAAGCTGCAGCAGAAAAATAATTACGCCGTGGTCACGGCGAGACTCGAACCCGGAGCGCTCGCACGCTAGTAGCGTACATTACCTCTGCGCCACGTGGTCGTTCAAATTAGAGAGGTGTAATTTTGTTGTTAAAGGATAGGTTCTAAATAGAGGGGGGTATGCCTTTATTTATATATCAAATAAAAGGAAATTTCAAGCGCTTTCGAACGGCTGTTCAACAAAGCATGCGTGATGTAAGGTTTGGGTTACACGATTTTTTTTTAAAAACGGGTCAAAAATGGCAGAAATTTATGAAATTTTGAAGAAATTTCTCCAGAACAAGAGATTGGACGTAGGGATTATAAAAATTATACCAGAAACCAATACTATCATGTCTTAGGACTTGCGTGTTTGATTTTGAAGCAAAAATGTGATCTTGAAATTATCGTAAGATGTAAAAGAGAAAAATAAAAAAATTGAATTTTTTTTAGCAATTATTGAGTCTTACCCTTTTTCGATGTATTTTTTCTAAAAATTATGTAATACGACCCCTATCAAAAAGTTTCATTTTGTGAAAGAAATATCCGAGTACTCTAAAATGATACCAAGATTACTCTTATAGGACTGTGGTAAAGTCCCGATTTTATTTTTAGCAAAAGGTGGTTTGAAAACGGCGATACTATCGCTGCGTGGTAGAATAAGGATTAATGGTCTAATTTATATTTTGAATTAGGGCCTCTAGATGTCATCATACCTTTAATAGGTGCTGTTCATGGTGGTGTGGGAAGGGTGACTCCCCTGGGAGGCAAGCGCCTAGTAAATGAAGTTTCCATGAAATGTTGCTGCTTATCAGAAAATCTTCCATTTTCAGGAAATTTTTGGGAAGCTTTCTTCATTTTTATTAGAAATTACCTTCTTTTTTGGAAAATTTTGCATCAATTTGAGAGAAATGTCATGCCAAACTTCACCATAATTTTACTAAATTTTTGTACAATTTTACCAATATTTTTCAATTTTTTGGTAATAAATTACCTGACACCCGGGCAGAAAGCATATAACCGGGCAGGTGAAGGGATTTAGTACAGATTCCACACTTTTTCTTGTTTGTTTGATTCCACACTTTTTCTTTTAAAAATGCTGTAAAATGGTCAGCGTTTTAATTGAATTTGATAAGAGTTTTTGCTGTATTAGTGGTCTATTCAGAAAGCGTGTAACCGGGCAGAAAGCATGTAACCGGGCAGAACGGGCAGAAGCGGGTAACCGGACAGGTGAAGGGATTCAGCACAAATTCCACACTTTTTCTTGTTTGAAAATGTTGTAAAATGGTCAGCGTTGAACTGAATTTGATTAAAGTTCTGCTGTATTAATGGTCAATTCTATATTCTGAATCCATTAGGCATGTCATTAGACCTAATGGTCTATTCTATATTTTGAATCCATTAAGCATGTCATTAGATATAATGGTCTATTCTATTTTCTGAATCCATTAAGCATGCCATTAGACATAATAGTGAATTCTATATTCTGAATCCATTAAGCATGTCATTAGACATAATGGTCAATTCTATATTCTGAATCTATTAAGCATGTCACAGGGCCCCCGGTAAACCTTTAAAAACCTTTATTGACAAATTGAACCTTTATTCCTTTTAAAATAACTTTAAACACCTTTATTTCCAAAGTTAAGTAAGGTAAATGATTCGAGTGCCAAGGTTTTAGCTTCATTGGTAAGTATACACATCCATTTAATAGCCTATCTGTTCTCAACACACATTTAAAAAGTAGCACGACCAAAATAAAATTTCCAACTTCACGTAAGTAATGGACTTTTGGCGCCACCAACTGCCTTTTGCCCCAGAATATGCTCATTGTATGAAAATTTATTCCATGAGTTAACCTTTATAAACCTTTTTATTTAAATCCAAAACCTTTAAAAACCTTTATTTCAACTTTCCCAACCTTTAAAAAAACCTTTATTTTAAAAAAGAGTTACTGGGAGGCCTGATGTCATTAGACATAATGGTCTATTCTATATTCTGAATTCATTAAGCATGTCATTAGATATAATGGTCTATTCTATCTTCTGAATCTATTAAGCATGTCATTAGACCTTTGATAATTTCTATTCAGGTGTTTACAATTTGTAATTTTTTTTTTTAATACTTTTGCAATGATTTTATTTTTTTCCATTTGCAGAGGCAATACAGCTTTGTTGAACTAATATCAGATGCTTCCATAACAGTCAATGATTCATCTAATATATTCAGTCAGCCAGCTGACCATCAACCAGATACAACAAAGGTAAGAAAGTGTTACCTGCCTTTCTCAAAAAGAGCTGTTTGTGTTGTATTCGAAGAACTGTGACCTCACATACTTCTTGTCTTACTTGTCCTTCTTTGTCTTCTTGGAAATTCATTTTTTTCTCCATTATTTATTATTCTCTCTTGAAACATAAATTGATTCATCAATACAAAATCAGAATACAATAAGAGTATTTTCTTTATATAACAAAATCAGTAAACATAAGAACAGACTAAAAGACTGTACTATGTGCTAGTGGAAGCAGTAGAGAATAAATACTATTTAGGTCTGAGTAACATGTTTATGGAATTCACTGGGAAATAGTACATTCAACTTTTGATTTGGGTGTTGTTATTGTTTAAGGCAATGTAATACTCAACATGAAACATTGATTTAATTCAAGTTGTTATGAAGTTAATAGTTCACCTCTGTAGTTCACGGCACAGCAAATTCTGACCAAAAGGTTTCTGAGTCGTTACTTTACCCCTGATAAAAGTCTAGACTTTTCTATCTTTTGCAGTGACTGAGATCTAAGGAATACAATTTAAAGATTTACTATAAAAAAATTGGGCAGTCTAACCTTGTCATACATCACAAATTTAATATTAAATTAAAGATGAACTTTTACTCTACCAGCCTTTGTTTGAAAATGTGCTTGGGAGGCAGGAAGTAATGTACCACCTCTTCTTCTTTTCTTTTTTAACATCTAGAGCATATACAGGTACCATGGGAACACAACTGATCAATTGGTGGATCATACTTTTAGCCATACTTCTCGGATCTTACTTCTAGCTTTAGCTGTTTATGGCCACACCTTTGATATAAAATTTACTTACCTGTGCTTTACTTTGTTGTTATGATTATTCATGAAGTCATGAAATAGTGATGTAACCCCTTCTTCTTCTTCTTCTTCTCAGTTAATAACTACCGCATCTACAGGTATCATGGGAACACAACCGATCAAGTGGTGGATCATACTTTTAGCCATACTCATCGGGCTCTTACTTCTAGCTTTAGCTATTTATGGATTATATAAGGTAAGTCCTAGGTGTAAATCGTTTAGAGTTTGTTCAAGTGCATTTGGAGTTCAAATGCAGTGGTCGGACACTCATTCTAACAATCACCTCTCATTAGTTATTCATTCACTCCAAACCAGGGTTTTCTATATCAGACGGTATCAGTAACATTAGCTCTTCATGCAGCATTTCTATTTCTTTTGAAAAAATAAATCCATGAGTATCTGTTTATTGTCATGATGTAAGCTTTTGTGAAATAATTTCCCCATTTAAACATTCCATGCTTATATATATATATATATATATAT
Organism: Chiridota heheva; assembly: GCA_020152595.1. Classification (NCBI taxonomy): domain Eukaryota; kingdom Metazoa; phylum Echinodermata; class Holothuroidea; order Apodida; family Chiridotidae; genus Chiridota; species Chiridota heheva. Next base: position 605,063 of record JAIGNY010003865.1, read on the forward strand.
ATATATATATATATATATATATATATATATATATATATATATATATATATATATATATATATATATATATATATATATATATATATATATATATATATATATATATATATATATATATATATATATATATATATATATATATATATATATATATATATATATATATATATATATATATATATATATATATATATATACATATATATGTATATATATATGTATATATATATGTATATAGATATAAATATATATATATATATACATATATATATATGTATATGTGTATGTATACATATATATATATATATATATATATATATAAATATAATATGTCATTTTTATATAATATATTTTTGTTATACATATGAATATTATATATATATATATATATATATATATATATATGATATAAATATCAAATGTCATTTTTAGGTGAAATTCATTAAGCTTTAAGATTGAAATTAGAAAATAGTTAAAAGTGAGGATAAATTATAATTTTCATTCTAATTTGACTATTCTTCTTCTGGTACTAAAAATCTAAATGTATTTTTTAAGATTGATTGATTAAATGATTAAATAAATGTCCAAAACAGATCAATAATTTTCATTTGACTATTTTTCTTTTGGTACTAAAAATTAAATTGATTTCTTTCAAGCTTGCATTGAAAATTTAGATAGTGACTAATACTTTATTTTTTCATTTCTTAATTTTGAATATTTTGATTTGTTTTGGTTGCTCATTGTTGATTTATTTTGCATCATTTTATATATTTGAAAGCATTTTGTATTTTCTGCTAAATCACTATTCGTTTTTGATAGAAATTCATCCTTCAGTATCACCTAATGAATATTCATGAGATTTATATTTAAATTCTCATGTGATATTCCATATATTGACCATCATGTCCAGATCATAACTTTCATTCAAGGATGAGTTCAGTGGTCAAACAAGTTCCGTCTTATATAAAACAAAATTTAAAAAGAAAACAACGATGTGAAGAATCTACTTCAAAATTTCATTTGGGTAGAACTAATTCTTTCAAATATGAATATTCATTACATGACTGTACTTTGTTTGTTCTGTCATTGGTTTGATTCTCAACCACTTAAAAAAATAAGTCAAGTTTGAAATATCGTTTAAAAGCATTTTCAATTTTGAAATAATCCACAAATGTAATAGAAATGAAAAAATAATAATTGAAAATTATGTAAGCCCCATGCAGAAAATTTCAGGGACTTGACTACTACTTCATTCAATCATTTCTATGTTCTGTCAACTTATTCAAGTGCTCCTAGAAATCTTAAGCTATGCAAATAGCTATGCAAGAGACAACCCAAGTAAACACATTAATCTTAATTGCAGTGTTGTGGCTATGTTGCTATATATATACACAAAAAAATCTTCACTGCAATTTTTGGCTCTCTTTACCCCATGCCCTACAAGAGTTTGGAAGGAGAGATTTACTTTACAAGGAGACATCACCATGAATTTTGGGGACACTTGTAGCGCTTATTTCGCTCATTGTTCAAAATTGTATTTTTAAGATAACAGGTCTTTTTTTTAACCAAAAGAGTGCTTTGCCAAATGATTTGCTGTCTAACGATTAGTCGGTTCTTAGTTTTCATTTTTGTTAGTTTTCTTTACTTTTATGTTTTGTTTTTTCATCAATCCTCATTTGTGTTATTTTTCTTTTTGTTTCCTTTTCTTTTGTTTCTTCTTACTTTTGTAGATTAACTTTTTCAGGAGAGCAGATAAGGTTAAGCTATTGGAAGCTAATGATAATGTATCCAGCATCCCTCCTACTGACCCTCCTCCAACTAATGGAACTGACTCCCCTGAGGCAAACCCCTATGCCCCCTAATGGGGAACCAAGGGGCTCCTCTAACATCGTGAATAAATCAAAAGGCTTTTATAGCGACCTAGCATTAACTCATTTGCATATGTTTTACCTTATAAGCGAACAACGCGCATGCAAAGTTCTCTAATGCATTAATATGAATTGTCCAATGATGATCAAGTTTATTCTTCCGAGGCAGGGAATTTGCCTACAAGATATTTAATGAATAAGAGTGACCCATTGATATACAAGATGTATGTATTGATTTGTAATATTTCCTAATATGAAGTAGGTATCCGTAATATTATTATGACATAAAAGGAGAGGTCTGATATAGTTGATTATTTTACATTAGAACACATTCAAGGAACTGGAAGTCTGCTAGTTTATTTTAAATTTGCTATGAGGCTTTTAAGATATGGATGTTTGCCATTTTTAAAGTTGCTGCCATTTTATGCTCTTTGAGAGTCTGTTGGTGTGTGTGTGTATATGTCTGTAACACTGTTGAATAAGATCAGTTTGGTGAAAACGTTTTTTCTATCATTAGAAATGTTTTTGTTTTTTTAGATCAAAATAGGGTTTGCAATTTAAGAACAATATTTTAAGTTCAAAAAAAATTCCAGTATTTGAGAATGATTTTCAATTTTATTTTGAAAGTGTGTGTAATGTTCTAGTTTATATACTGCAACAAATTTACACCACGTCATATTTCTATTTTGTGTAAAGAAATGCAGATCAAAATTCGATCATTTTGTAAATTTTAACAAAAACATATGCTGTATATTGATTGTACATACAACAAATATATTATATTATCTTTTTCATACTTTTTGTACCCAGAAATGAAAAAAGGTTTAAAATTTGATCAGTTCTTTTTAGGATTAAAACAAAAATTTGAATGCTGTATAATGATTGTAATTGCAGCAAATGTATTGTTTTTTATACTATTTTGTATCCAGAAATGAATTTCCTCAAAGGTTCAAAAGTTGATCCTTTCTTTCTATGTCAAAATGTAAATGTTGTACATACAGCGAATATATTGTCTTTTTCATACTTTTTAGTACTCAGAAATAAAAAATAAACTAAAAATAGGTCTAAAATTTGATCCTTTTTTTTTAGGATTATAACAATAACTTTAATGTTGTATAATAATTGCAAATACAGCAAATATTTTGTCATTAAAAAATTATATATATACATATACTTTGTTGTACCCAGGAATGAATTTATACTATTAAAGTTTATAATAGATGGGGGGGGTTAATAAGTTTCATGTTGTTTGGGTAATTTAACTTTGGGGGAGGGGGCTTGTTTATAATTTTTATGTTGTTTGGGTAATTTAACTTGGCTATGGCATGCAATATATGTATATGTGGAACTCAAATTTTGAAATGATTTGAATCTTTTTTTTTTGTATCCAGATATGAATTTCCTCAAAGGTTGATCTTTTTTCTTTCTAGGATTATGACAACAATGTGTATGTTGTACATACAGCAAATATGTTGTCTTTTTCATACTTTTTAGTACCCAGAAATGAAAACAAATCATTCAAAATTATAACAAAAACTTGAATGTTATATATTGATTGCAAATACAGGAAATGAATTGTCTTAAAAAAAAAAAATAATAATAAATATATATATATATATATATATATATATATATATATATATATATATATATATATAAATAGTATATATATATATATATAAATTCTTTCTTACACAGCATTTTTATAATAACCTTTGACACTAATCTTAGGTAGTTAACAAAAGTTGAGCAATATCTGTTACCCCTATAAATCTGAATTGGCAATTTCCAGATAACTAATTTAAATAATGTCACATGGCCAAGATTCACGTGTTCATAATGAAACAATCGTATACTGGAGGAATCTTATTGACCAATAAAATACTGGAGGAATCTAGGCCGTCTGCACAATTCACGCACGGTATGGGACCAAGGTATGAAAAAATGTTTTCAAGCACACATATTATACGTGTGTTATACATGAAGGAAATACTCGCGCATGTTATTGCTTACAATTTTTTCTTCAAAGCTGCGCCTAATTGGTTGGGAAACAAAGGAAAAGTTCTTACAGCATTTGATTGGTCGAAGTACTGAAGAAATCACGTTCGGCTAAACTCAGTTTGAAAAGGTCTATAGAACCTTCTGTGATGGTATGTGATGTTTAATGAAGAACAAACAGGGACTAATTAGTTGCATAATGAAAATCTGTTGCAATGGATTTTCAGTCCGAAATCATCAAAGCCTACAAGATTGAACAAAAACATAACTTGAAATCACTTACCAATAAACAAACCAAAACCTTCACTGTTAAATACCATCCTACATGTGTTTGTAAATTATTACTTTAAGCCAGATACATAAACCATAGGGGAATGCTTTTGTCCTTGTGTTGAGTGTGAATGTCAGTGCAGCTGCAGTGAAATTAGTTTACTATCAACCTCAGATTATGACCATGGAAAGTGAGATAAAGTGCGTGGAAGTCCCTGGTGAAAGTGCTTGTGCTGGATTGTGGTTTCCGTTGTGAGCAATATAGACTCCAACAGATTTGAGATTTTGTCAGGGCTTTAGACACAAAATGTATTGCGAGGTTTAGACTTAATGTGGGGCAGTAGGTTATGCTTTTTGCAAATCTATATCTTACCATTACTCGTGTTAAAGAATCCTGTTAGTAGTAGCCCATTTTGTGTAGAACAAGAAATATGATTATATAATTGCTAACCAATAATTGTTAGTGCTGAAGAATCTAATAGTAGCCCAATATTTTGTAGAATAAGAAATATGATTAGATGATTAATTACTGACTAATAATTGGAACCCGTGTGGTTTTATTTATCACCGAAATCTATCTTTTGAATTCCGATTCAAATCAAAATCAGAGGTGAGATATAGTATAAATTGATCAATATTTCTGTAAAGCAGAGCTGTAACAATAACCTCTAATAATGCTTCTTTTTCTTTGCCAATCAGCGTAAACATTGTATTAATGTGCAGGGCTTGATTTTTCTTTTATTGCATTTGTTTATAGAAATAAATCCTATTAATGATCCTCCGCTTTCTTCTATACGCATCATTGTAATAGTTGTCTCTCTAATTTTCAGAGAATGGAGGGTCCGTGACATGACATTTTGTGACAAAATTTCATTGTTTAAAAATCTGTGACATGAAAATTTTGTGACAAATTGAAGATAAAACAGATGTATTAAAACCTGTCTGACATTTTGTGACATGTTTTACCCCTTCATTCACACTTATTGGTAATTTAATGTTGCATTTTAGTGGTGGTAATATCCAAATAATCCTTTCTATGAGTATCACCGGCAAACTGGTCATGATGTGTGAATATGTGCCAATCAAATGTTACAAAGACAAAACTGATGTGACATTCTGTACAGAAGGTGCCAAAATTATGAGACATTTATGAGACAAATTTGAAATTTTGTGACGTGACATTTTGTGACAAGCCATCAAATCATCACTCCATTCTCTCTAATTGTCACACTTTGTCTTTAACTTTCTGATGCATTAACCTTTTGCCTTACATATTAACCTTTTGCCTAACACATTAACCTTTTGTCTTACTCATATAAAATGCCTAAGCATCAAATGTTATATACCTAATAATGAGAGCTTGGGGTTTTTTTTTCTGTGGGAGAGGTATTTTAGTCATGTCACATTTGTTACAGCTAGGATACCCATTGACTTGAAAGTAGTCAGATTTTCACCCTTGTCAAATTTATTAATCAGATACTCAGATATAGTAAAGAAGCTTCTCTATTTTGTTTCTTTTTTAAGCATCAAATGTTATATACCTAATAATAGGAACTTGGAGTTTGCTCAAGATTTAAAGAAGCACACATTTGGAATGCTTACACATGCTTACACATCTGTTAAAGATCTTTCTGGGAATATAAAGGGATATGTTGTATTGCCATTCTTTTTTGACAAGTTCAGTCTTCAAATTTGGTGTAAAATGTGTCAACTTGTATTCGAGAAGAAGGGTGATAAAACAACTGAAAATGTCTGTGACTGTTGTAAACAGGACTGCAAATTTAAGGATTCTTGGACAACTGATTTCCTTACAGTTGGGCATCTTTTAATCTTAATCAGAATTTATCTCCGAAATTACGTGAGAAATTTACTGTAACTTCCCTATGACAAAGTAGAACAATCCTCTGTACTGTATGAATTTTACAATGTCTGTTTGTCAGAGGATAATGTACATTACAAATTAGGGGTGTATCCCCAATTCATCCAATCACATTGCAGAAAACACTTGGATTTGCATGAACAAATATTGAAAAATAAATTTAACCCTTAGAAGGAACATCTGTTTTCCATATTCAGCATACACTCAAATTCACAAATTCCTTCTATATCATACAGTACAGGTATGCATATCACAATGGAACAATTCTCATTATTCAAAATTCTTAAATTGCACTCTTTTATCCAAAGCACTTGTTCAACAGGTCATTTGACCAATTGTGAGAAATGAAGTGAAATGAAGTGATCTCACTTGTATCATTTCCTCCATTTTGTGTGTGTGTGAGTGTGTGAAAGATACCTGTTTAAGAAAATCTTCAGGTAATTATTAGCCAAAAGTGTTATAGTATATACTGCAAACAGATGTGAATTACTGTTTTATTATGGTGGGAGTTGTTCGCTCTGCAAATTCTTCACCCTCTCTAGAATATTTCTGCAACAGTTGGAAAAATCATCATCCAGACATTTCATGAAAGCTATCACTTGATTAATAAAAATTGCTTTAAATGAAGAGGTAAAATTTACATTGGTTTTCTGGTGCTTGGAATCAATGTGTTGTTTTAAATGTGCTAATTTGTGTCACTTTGAGAAAACAAAATATTTTATGCAGAACAGGAAATCTGGGCAAATGTTCCCAAAACCTGATAGAGGATTGACCTGATATTTGTTCAGACTCCTTCACAATCTAATCCAAATTTCAAATTGTCCATATGACAACTTTATTTCATGTGCAAACTTTGTACCACCTACTCACAAATGTACAGCCTGAGTAACTGTTGTCAATTTATAGAAAATACAATATATATTGAGAAAAAGGGACAACTTATTCAAGATAAATATCGGAGAATGTTGTAATCTACTTTTGTTGAAGAATTTTTAACTTGGAAATTGGAAATGGGCCATATCATTTTTTATAAACATTATTTTTGCAATTGGTTGATTGTTTATACAATTTATATCATAGGGTGAACAGTGGATACATTCACCCCATCAATATTCTGAGTAGGCTAGATAAAATCCTTACCCCCCTTCTTTAATTAGACTTGTAAACCATGAGGGTGGGTCTCTTTGTCCTACAGCAAAGAATGAAAGGCCATTGTATTTGGAGTTGGCTATTTAGAATAGGTAACATTTGCCTGACTGACTATAATTAATTTGTCACAAAATAACCTTTTTGTTCTTTAATCTTCACCCTTAGTAAAGGGTTTTTGTTTTGAAATGCTCTAGTTTTTATTATTTACACTTGATAATCAAATTGGCCGAATCATTATTTTACTCATCAAAAGTAGGGAAAATGGGAAGACATGAAATTTAGGCCTCGTGAACTTTGCTTTGTGTAAGTTTTTTCTTTCTTTCTCCCTTGTTATAAAAGGCAAATAACATCCATTATGTTGAAATATGCTGTGTACCCTCATTTATTCAATCATTTCCCTCTACTAACGTAGTACTTTTCCTCTTCCCCTAGTTCGGGTTTTTCAAAAGAGAACTTAAGGATGCTGCTGCTGCGGGCGCTTCAAAGAAAACGGCTGACGGTGGCGGAAACTATGCGGCAGCCCCTACAGATGAATAATGATGCATGCATTCCTTCTAATGTAACCGTACTAACCAAGTGTGTGTCGTTCAAAAGGACCAAGTGCTTTCTGATATCATGGTTGAGCCTCAATTTGTTGGGGAGGTGACCCAATTGAGGTACCTCTAAATTTTCCCAGTAGAGGTCATTAGTTAATCCAATTGAGGTACCTTTGAATTTTCCAAGAGGTGATTAGTTAACCCAATTGAGGTATTCTGAAATTTTCCAATAGAGGTCATTAGTTAATCTAATTGAGGTACCTCTGAATTTTCCAAAAGAGGTAATTAACCCAAATAAGGTACCTCTGAACTTTCCCAATAGAGGTCATTAGTTAACCCAATTGAGGTACCTCTGAATTTTCTTGAAGGGATAATTAGTTAACCCAATTGAGGTACCTCTGAATTTTCCAAAAGATGGTAATTAGTTAACCAATTGAGGTACCTCTGAATTTTCCAAAAGAGATAATTAGTTAACCCAATTGAGGTACCTCTGAATTTTCCAAAAGAGGTAATTAGTTAACCCAATTGAGGTACCTCTTAATTTTCCAGTAGAGGTAATTAGATGACCTAATTGAGGTACCTCTGAATTTTTAAAAAGATGCAATTATATTGCTAGATATTCTAATATGCAAACTACACCCTTACTGTATGTTTGATAATCAGTATGAAGTAAATGTCTTCAGTGCTTTGGGTAAGATTTGTTTCACCATAGAAATAAAATGTTGTTTCAACATAGAAATGAAATTCATAGTCCTATGAAAAAGCTTTAAATACAGGTATGCTTCGCGTATGTATGCTTGCTGTTAAGTAGTGTAAAGCTTGCATTCTTGTAGCCACCCTTATTAAATCTGTTCCCTAATTGCAACACAAGATTAAGTGTTGTAATGAAAATGAAATATATTCCTATGGTGTATTTAACATTAACACTTAATTAAATACTTATGCATAATCAATTGATACTAATAGAGTATGTACAATGCACATGTTGCAGGTAATGAGCCAATAAACAGTCATTATATAGTAAACATACAATTACTGTGTTGCAAAATACAAATTCCTTTTTCCCTCCATGTACAAAAATAACAAATTAACATTTTAAAGTGAACATTTCAAAAATGAGCATCATTCATTTATGGCATTTATAAAATTGTCTGACTGCTTTCAATACTGTCAATAAGCAAAGAGGACTTTAGGTAAAGTTGAGTAAAACTTTACTTCTGGACCCAAACAACCCAGCCCACCCCCCTTTTTTTTCTTGGGGTGGGTGTGGGAGGGGATGCAACCAAAGGCATCTGCATCAGATGCTCGGGTGTATAGAAATATGCTGAACATTAAATGCATTTTCTGTTGGGGTAAGGAATGGGCAAACCCTCTTCTTCTGGTTGATCCCACCATACACCCACCTTTATGCCACCCCTCCCCTTGCATCTGCTTCTTAATTTAGTCTAACACGAAGCCATTGTTACTGAATATAGCTTTAGAAAGGCTCTGTATACTCGTATTATACCAACAGTACTGAAATTGATCAAAGTTTTTTTTGGAACTTAGTCTGGTGCAAGTATATTACAGTAAGTACTCTGTGCTTATTACTGAAATTTCAAAAGTTATTTGGCAGGTTATTTTGTATTTGGTACTGCCTGCAGTAAATTTGTTTTTAAGTTGTGTAAGATATAAAATGAATAATTTACAGGTTTCGGTTATAAGAAATTAGTTTTCTTAAAAGCATGATTTGCCAGAAATTGTTTGGATAAGAAGGTTACCATGAACGTATGTACTATTTTTTTCTTTCTTTCCAGGTCAGTCCTTTAGGGTCATGAAATTCAGTAACCTTCTTATTTCTTAAGCTTTGCAGCACTTATCACCTTCAAAATCATAAACAAAATCAACATTTAGTGGTAAAAATTGTGTCTTTTGTCACTGAAACACTTTCCAAATAATGTGATTCAAGCTCTCCTTTAACTATTCAAACATTGCCCTTTTTGGCCAGAAATCCCTGTGTCTGTCTAAGTGTACGAGTTGGAAACAAATTATATCAGGACTTGGGAAGGTTGAAAAGGATAGTTGTGGTGTAGGTTTTAAAAATAAAAAGTTTCGAACTCAAACTAGTACATCTGCATTCCTGCCCCCCAAACTAGTACATCCTGCATTCCTGCCCCTTTCAAAATACTCGGGATCAAGGATTTTGAATTTGAAGTCAACCCGAATTTACCTTTGTCAAAGGTTAGTCAGATTTTTGATCAAATTCCAATTTTGGTCAAAATGTTGAATAATTCTGTTTTGAGGTTTCTCCGAAGTGTTGTTTATGGGGTATGATTGGGGTATAAGTCGTTATTCAATTTTATCTGGAATGCAACATTTGGAAAAGTAAGCTGTTTCAAGCCTTGTAATTATTTTGAACGTGAATGCATGATGATGTTAAATTTCCAGTTTGTAGTATTTGGTGTCATTTACCAGGGCAGTAGCAGCATGAAAATGGATTTAAGGCAGGTAGCATCGCAAGTGATTTGTCATACTATACTGTCCATTTTATTTTATCTTGCAAATGTCAAATCACTAAGAAAACAACATTTTGTAATGATTTTTTGCATATTATTGCTTGGAGGCATTTAGCAACCTTGCTTGGAGGCATTTAGCAACCTTGCTTGGAGGCATTTAGCAACCTTGCTTGGAGGCATTTAGCAACCTTGCTTGGAGGCATGGTGCAACCTTGCTGGGAGGCATGGTGCAACCTTGCTGGGAGGCATGGTGCAGCCTTGCTTGGAGGCATGGTGCAACCTTGCTTGGAGGCATGGTGCAACCTTGCTGGGAGGCATGGTGCAGCCTTGCTTGGAGGCATGGTGCAACCTTGCTTGGAGGCATAGTGCAACCTTGCTTGGAGGCATGGTGCAACCTTGCTTGGAGGCATGGTGCAACCTTGCCTGGAGGCATGGTGTAGCCTTTCCTGGAGGCATGGTGCAGCCTTGCCTGGAGGCATGGTGCAGCCTTGCCTGGAGGCATGGTGCAGCATGGTGCAGCCTTGCCTGGGGGCATGGTGCAACCTTGCCTGGGGGCATGGTGCAACCTTGCCTGGAGGCATGGTGCAACCTTGCCTGGAGGCATGGTGCAACCTTGCCTGGAGGCATGGTACCACCTTGCCTGGAGGCATGGGGCAATCTTGCCCGTAGGCATGGTGCAAGCTTGCCCGGAGGCATGGTGCAACCTTGCCCGGAGGCATGGTGCAACCTTGCCCGGAGGCATGGTGCAACCTTGCCCGGAGGCATGGTGCAACCTTGTAAGAAGTCGTCAGCCAGAAGGAGTAACATGCTAACCTTTTGACCACAGTAGGGCAGTAGTTTGCAATCGAGCGTGTTGTAACATGTGCTCACTCAGAGGGTTAATCTTTTGACTAGGGCAGCATTTTGCAATCAAGCATGTTGTAAAATGTCCTCATTCAAGAAGGGTTAACATGTCACCCTTTTGGCTAGGACAGTAATTTGCAATTGAGCAGGGTTGTAAGATGTGTTTAGCCAGAGGGAGGGTTAACAGTTTAACCCCTTAGCTACTGTATAGCAGTAGTTTGCACCCATCAGGTTGTAAGGTATCCTCAGCCAGAGAGTAAGTAACATGTCAAAACAAAACAAAAATCAATAAAGTGGGTTTTAGGGTGTCTGCCACCAAAAGGTTTTGTGTTGGTCAAAAGATAGGTGTGAGAGCATTTGAGTAAACAATGAATAGTATATGTTCATTTGATGATTTTGCATTACATTCTATGCAATTACAAAAGAAAGAAATATTGTTGAAATTTATTTAATTATTAATGTAAATGATGTAATTATATAAAAAATAAATTTTGCAATTTTGATTCAGATTTTTATGTTTTGCTTTAATTGATCAATTTTTGATGTAACTTAAAGATTGCTGGGAGTTGTTTTAAGATTTGTCCTGTGAAAAAAATAATAATAATTTTTTTAAACCAACATAGAATCTTATTATGTAAATGATGGAGCTGTAGATATATTCTCATTAATGTAAATATTTGTTCTATTGTCATTTATGTTACTCTGTAATAATCTCTTTTTAAAAGATCTTGAAGTTGTAACAATTTCATTTTTTCAAGAAAAAGCAATCTACATGTACATTTATGATTAGTTTCTTTGTCATTCATCATTAAACAGGTTTAGTTTTGTGGTTAATTAATGCCCATTCTGCTTAAAAGAAGACAAATATACAAGAAATTCGGATGTGAAAATTCTCAAAATCTTAGTATAAAAAATTGGTCTTCAAATATCTGGAATAAGAAATTTGTCTTCAAATAACTGGAATAAGAAATTTGTCTCACAATGGTAGTACAGACATGTATTTTTCAAATGCAAAATTTTTTGTGTATTTTATTGACATATTCTCAAAAACTTTTTGTTTGCAATTACAGAATATTTCATTGGTGTAATGGAAAGAATAAAAGTGAGGGGAATTATTTCTTCAAAAAACACTCCCTGAATCTGTGAAAAGTGACCTAACTGATTATTTTACCAAGTGACTTAACAATATAAATTAAATGTGCAAAATCAAAAGTACATGTTTGTACCTGCTATATGTAGACAAATTTATGAAAGCCTCAACATAGTCTATCTCCTCAATTAAATGAGGTTTTAGTGTACTTTTTTACAATTTTGTTTTTTCTGCCACTGTCCTCAATCGTTTAAAATGGTCAGTTTGACTAAAATCATCCACTAGCTGCTATATGCCAATGTTCTGTTAATTGTTATCACCATAGCAAAGTTTTTTCATTTTTGCTGTTAAATATTTGATAAAAAGAGCATATATCTTTTACTGTATAATTTTATATTTACACTAACCTTTTTTATTAATCTGGGATTAGTGCATGTATACATTATAATATTCAAAAGGGGTAATTGTTGTAATTGTGAGATGTTTCTTGGGTCGCACACCATTAATTGAAGTTGTCATTTTGTATTGAAGAGTAAGATGAATGATTTTATTGTGGATATCAAGATGTTAGTTTAAGGAAAGCATGTTGGGGTAATATGAGGCAACTGAGGACAACATTTTCATTAGAGCATGTGTATTGAAGGCATATCATGTTCAGTGGTCAAGCAAGTTTATCTTATATGGAAGAGGACTTAAAAAGAAACAAAATAATGAAGAAACCGTTTAAAAATCTTATTCCGTTAAGGAATCTTTTTGGAAATGACTGGTGTAGTAAGTCTAATAATGGAAGATTGGCACCCTTATTCTCACATTCTTAACAATTGTTAATGTATTTTTTTTAATATGTTATAACTTTTTCCTATTTCAATTATCTTCCATCAAACTTTCTTCAGGTGGTAAATTATAATTATCTTTACAGTATTCTGTTTGACTACTTTCCTGACATCCAATGGTTTTTAAGCCACAAAATTGAAGGACAAAATATGATAGATTACATAAAAAGACTTTGAGGAATCTGAGGCTATGTACAGTATGACATTACAACTAGTCTGACTTCAGTCGAAATACTACACAAATGATACCAAGCTTAAAAAACTTAAATTTCTCCTTAACGGACATTTTTTTTTGTGCCTTGTGCACCATTTTGTTTCTTTTAAAGTCCATATAAGATGGACTTGTGTGACCCCTGAACTAATCCTTTAAAGCAGCTTGGTGTAATTGTATAAGATATGATTATTGCAACATGTGGGTAACACGAAGCAGGTGACAGCAATGGGATATGAATGAGTGCAAAGTGACGCTCAATCAGGACAAAATATTTAAATAAGGACAAAATATTTAAATGAGGACAAAATTATTCAGATAAGGACAAAATTATTCAAATGAAGACAAAATTTATCAGATGAGGACAAAATTACCTAAATGAGAATAAGAAATATTTAAATGAGAATACAATTTTTAAATAAGGACAAAATTATCAAAATAAGGACAAAATTATTCAAATGAGGACAAAATTGCTTAAATGAGAATTAAATTTTTAAATGAGGCCAAAATGATTTAAATGAGGCCAAATTTGCCTTAATGAGAATAAAAATATTTAAATGAGGCCAAAATTATTTTAATGAGGACAAAATTATTTAAATGAGGACAAAAATGCCAAAATCATTTAAATGAGGACAAAATTATATTAAAAAAATAAACATCAGTGAACTGAGGATGAAATCAAGTAAGTGCAGGCAAAATGGTTAAATGTAAGTATAGGATGATTTTCATATTTACAATGTCATTTGAACATGATGAGACTGGATTATCATTATCGGCTGAACAGTTCCTGTTGAATCCTGAAAACAGCGGATATTAAGAAAAATGTATTCCCCATAAGAGATTTCCTATGACATCATGTCCACAGTAATTATGAAACAAAAAATGTTCTTAGTTTGTATTATTGCTTGAATTTTGTTGGATGAAAAACTAAAAGTAAATTCTTAGTTTTTCATTATCATGCACATAGTATATAATTATCCATATATTTTAGTATGCCATCATCCATTGGCAATATTTTTTAAATAACCCTAATAGTTTGTACAATTAATTAAAAAAGTTATATGGCTTATAATTATATTGATAAACTGAGCTATAAAGAGCTCTTTTCTATCATTTGTGTTGTGGCTCTGATGGGGAGGTTCTCTGTAATTTCGTAAGCTTGGCTTTAATTATGTTTTCATGTATTTAGTCCATGTACAGCTCAGGTCAGATGAAACCATCCACCGGTGTAATATTAAGTTAAATTAATGGCCTTGCAAATTGTGGTGCAAGTTCTCTGTTCAATATTAAGAACATTGTTTTTAAGGGGGAACTGGGGTATGTGTATCACAATGTTTTACCCTGTTTGTCTGCTAGTCTGGAGAGGTGTTGGGGCCCTGTCACCAGTGCAGTGAGAGAAATAGAAAAACTATAACAACTTGATGCCTATAGCTATTCAGGACTTTCAAACTGCTTAAAGAAGAGGTCACTGCACAAAAACATATAGATGATACAGTAGCACGTCTAGTGCATTTATTCTAAGAAAACACCTCCAATGGGCCAAATTTAGTTGTATAGCATATGTATATACATGGTGCTGTTAACTTCAGTTCAGTGGCTGTACATAAAATTAAAAAATGCCCTGCACAGTTCTTGATAAAAAATGATATTGTGTGATCGTAGCTCTTTGCAGTTCTTAATAAAAAATGGTATTGTTTGTTCATAGCTCTTTGAAGATCTTTGAATAACAGTTGAGCAAAGATGGAATTATAATCCTATAGATGTGGAGGAAAGATGGTAGGTGTGTGAAAGGCAAGTTTGTGCATTAATTACTTCATACTCTATGCACTTATTTATTTCATTTTTAAAAAGACATATTATGTGGCAATTCCAATAGTGGAAATATAGTCGGGTAGCAATGTATGGATACAAGGAGTGCGAGAAATATCATGGTGTAGACTTTCTGATTAGTACCTGCTAGTACTAAACTGTTTACTTTCAAATATGGACACAACATTTTGAACATGTTATCCACACATGTTTCTGCACAAAACTAGGCAAGCTTAAGCACGGACTCTGTCGATTAATTATAGATAACTTGAAAGGGCTTTAAAACATTATTTTCTATCTGTTTTGCATCAAAGTATGGACCAGTATTCTTGAAAATGGACCAAGTGAAAGTTATATGAATATGTAATAGGTCATTAATGAGTGGGTGTGTTAACACACACTTACATGACCTTATTGTTGGTGGATGTATATAATGTGCATTTGTGGTTGCTTTGAAAAAGATAATTAACATTGTATTGTTTTAAACTTCGTAATAACATAAAAGAGCTGCAATTGCACCCCTGTTAAAGTATTCTTTAGCAATTTCTTTGTCTTCCGTATTAAGCCAGTTTTAAAATATACAATAGAGATTATAAAAGAACTTTAGTAACTCTTTTTTTAGACATTGAATACGAGTTTCATTAATAGAAGGTTGCGGGTATTTCCGTGTTCTTGTCAGATAGTTGTGAAAGGAATTTCCAAAGATTCTGCGAGTTGCAGTGTTTTATAGATTTTAATGCCACGACTACACATATTATATGTTTACCGTGTTCGATGTAGTAAGTGCCCGTGGCGCTTACGAAATAAACTTGCACCACTTTTTAGGCCCAAAGTTTCTTCCTAATAACCACCCATGCTTGAGGATCACGGACTGTGCTATTTGAACTGCACTGTGCATTATGGGAACTGGTTTAATATATACTAGCCCCACAGTAACCACCACACAAACATTGCGAGCCTCACATGCAAAATAAGCAAAAAATTTAACAAAATATTTTAAGTCTTCAAATGAATCAAATTAAGAGGTGGTTGGGGAGTCATGTATGTATTCGAGAGGTACCGAGTGATTCCTGTCGTGAGCGCTGCATGGTGTCCTTGAGCAAGACACTTTACTTGCTTCAGTCCACTCAACTGTAAAATGAGTACCAGCACTTCTGGGGAGTTAATCTGCGATGTACTTGCATCCCGTCCAGGGGAGTAATGTACTTGAGCCACGGAAAGCGGGAATTAGCACCGGCTCTATGAGCATAATGGTTCGATGGGTTTAGCTTTTTAGCTTCAAATTAATCAAATTAATTATTACTAGTCAAAACTGTTGTGTGGGCGCTTGTTAGAACAGGGGCGCTTAATATGTCGAATATGGTACTTTTTTTTTCATGCTTTTGTTTAATGTTAAACAATAATTTATTTTTAATCAGGAAAGAAATTTAGCACCAAAAATGTGATATGATGCAGATACAATATAGTTCTAATAGGAAATATCCTTTAAGTCTGAAAATGATCATTTGTATTTGTGAATTTTTTCTTGAAGACCTGAAAAGACATTGTGTTGACATTTCCCCAGAATAGTATTGATAGATCTTTATTTTGGGGTCTTTTCTTTTTCAACCATTCCAATAAGCATTTTGTTTTATTTTTAAATGATTTAAAAAACATGGATGTAATATGTTCGCATAAAAACAAAACATTTGTGAGAAAGCTGACCCTATTGGGGGCTGGAGTAGTCGGTGGGGTGAAGGTTTTGAGTTCTTTTTCGTGAAATTCAATTTGATCATTTTCATTTCTTTGAGTATGTAAGGTAAGATTAGGCTTTTATGTTAACTCAAACCTTGAATAAGTGTTCCTTTGAACCAGATATGAGGTAGCATACAAGTATTCACTGATTTAATGAGGTTACCGTAGGGTAGCTGATGTACCCACTACCTAAATGATGAATAATTCTTTGGTGATGGAACAAAAGTTGTAGAATGCAACTTGTACAATGTATACTTGTAGAAGTGTATGTAAAATAATGTAAATGAAATTAACATCTTTTAATATGCAACATATAGATAACTTTATTTGAATTTAAAAAAAAAAAGGAAAAATACATTTAAATACAATATCCCTTTTTGTTTTGTAAATTTTTGTTTTATACATTTGCATATTTTCTTGCGTTATGATGTTACCCCAGAGATCAGCAATGTATAAATAAAAACCAAAAACTCTTTTGTTTGAAATGTGTTTAAATGCTTTTATATTGATTGATTGAGAATTTTCTGTAACAAGTGGATTGCATGATGTTTTGTAAAGCATAAATTTTATATATGGAAGCAAAGCAAAATGGTATGGATAAAATAAATCATTCTTTAAATCTAAAGATTTGTATCATTGTAATGATTTTACTTTATAAGATGTTTTCATGTTGTCATTATTTTGAATAAGTTTTTTAAGTTGAATGATTGACAGCTTTTTCAACCAATCACCGCATGAATTTTCCTAGCAACAAAATCTGTGTAGCTAAGTGGAGCAAACATCCTACGCGGTACTGGTACAGTAGAGCTAGCTGATGGCATGCGCTCATGCTAGTCAATGAATATCTAAAATGTCAATGCATTGCTTATGTATGATTGCAGATTTGAGGTTTTGTTTGCCCCACCTAGTAAGTGCGTTGCTATAGTGGGTGTGGCTTATTTCAAAACCCAGAGATATCAATTATGTGTAAATGTGCACAGTTTTGTTTGGAATTTGGTTGATTGGATGATCATACTTTTTGGATGAGTCATACACTTTTGGCACTTTTTGTTTTGAAATAAAAAGTAAGTAAAATATCAATTTCTTTTTAAAATATTTACAGACTGGTTTGGACTATACCAACTTAACTATGTTAATAATTAAAGGATAAGTTTAGTGGTCAAGCATGTCCATCTTATATGAAAGGACAAAAGAAAGAAAATGGTTTTTGAGCAGCACTGTTTGTATTTTCTTTAAAACATATTCAATGTTTCTTTTAAATTGAGAAGCATTTCATTTTAACCCATTCAATAAAAATGGACGTCACGCCAAGGCTGTAGGGCTGTCACCAAGAAAAATGATCTAGAAATTTAGGCAAATCGCATGGATTTTTGAAAGAGCTGTTCCAAAAACTGTTATCAAACTTACCTATTTTTCCAAATCATTGTCTTAGATTACCTGATTTTTTCAAATCCGGTTTTAAAATTTACCGATTTTACCGAATCCTGTTCTCAAATTTCTTGATTTTTCCAAATCATGATCTTATTTTCTGCTGGTTTCCGAACCAGATTGTACAAATTCCCGGTTTTTTTTAAGTCGTGATAACAAATTTTCAGATTATTTCGAAAATGTTGTTGATTAAACTTCCACATTTTTGCCGAATTATGGTCTTAAATTATCCGTTTTTTCAATGTTTCCAAATATTTGTAATAATAATAATTGTAAAAATTTTAAGATTATTCCAAAAAAAAATCTATTACTTTTCCCATTTATTTGAATCATTATCTTCATCATGTTAAACTTCCTAATTCATTCGGAAGAATGATATCAAATTTTATAATTTATCCGCAACATGACATACCGATTTTTTGTCGAGAAATAAATGATCTAAAGCATTCTAGTATTTCCGGAACATGTCCCTGTATAATGTTAATCCTGATTGTTTAACTTAATCATCATGCATGTAGGGGTGGATCCGTGAATTAATGGGATGGTGGGATGTTGGCAAGAACAAGGACAAATATTCCACAGATGGTGTCACTATAGACACAGTGGTGTTACTATAGATTTTTTCAGTGGAGAAGGGAGAGGGGGTGTGTGAGAGAGAGTACAGCAGCAGCATAGGAATAGAGGCATGGGCGAAATTCCACCATGGCCGGATTTATTTTCTCCCAAAATTCAGAAAAAAAGCTAGAGAAATCGAAATGATGAAGAAAAAATGGCTCCAACAAATTGACTATTTTGGGCTAAATACTCAGAAAATTTGGGTAAAAATTATGCTTTTCAGATATTTCACTAATAACATCCCCAATTTGTTGGAGGCAGAAAATTTCCCATCTATTTTTAAATTTTGAGGTATTAAAGTGCAGTAGGAATGTTGCTTTGCTGCAGCACTAGTTGAGGGTAAGCTTGCCATCTGGAATGATGAACTAAGGGAACTCTTACCAATCGCCCGTTTATATGCTAAATGGCGGTATTCATCCAGATATTAAAAGTTGCTTGCTCCATACAACTTGAGAATGAAACTTTCTCCTGCTTTATTCACCTCTGCAAGTGTGCATTCAGCCTTTGAGAACGTGTCCAACAGATCAAAGTCTTATTTTTTGTACACAAGATTAAATGCCTTGTGTTTCCCCTGTCGATAGATGGCAGAAACAGTATTACATCCTATTAGAGCATGTATATATCAAGTGCTTGGTTGTGTCTCTGATCGCCTGCTGAACTTCATGAATGTTGTACAAGGTTGTCGGGTTGCTGTGGCATAACATGTACACATTTGTAGAAGTAGTTGCCCGAGTCACTAGCATGACCAATAAGTCAGTATCTGTTCCTACAAATAGCAGCTCTACTGACTCTGCTACGGCAAGCTCTGTGGACACAATTAGTGAATCTGCATCTGCCTCTGCCTGCCCAACGCGTATGCTAAACATTTGCATTTTTCATACAGATTTTAAATCAGTCTTTTCTTGTACATACTGTTTGTCAAGAATGCTGATTGAGGAGTGGTAGTTGGTGTGGTATTATCAAATATGACCTCACTGAATGTACACTTTTGAGCTCTCCGCCTGTGCTCGGCTACTTTCGTTGAAGTATGGTGCTGCCATAACATCAAAAACCACTGTTGATCCAATACCATAATGCTTCAGGATGTACGGTATATGTGACCGACATACATCACCATAGGTTGGCGGCTAATGCCAAGTGACTGTTTGAAGTAGGTGATTACCATCTAAATTGAAAAACCAAGTCCCCAGTACGTTGGATTGCTGTGTAACAAATAATTTCAAATGGACACCAAGAGAACTATTTGCAGGCTTCCGCATTACACCCTCATGGAATAGGGAAGGTGGTTAAGAAGCAGAACGCTTCCATCTCAGAACTTTTGTTAAGAACACTAATGATTCTGTAAAATAACAAACTTGCGTTGACTTCTGTGTTCTGTCCTCTGATTGTGACAATCTTTTTCTTGGTACTGATTGTATTCACCTTGTCTAGTTGTCATTGCGACGCAGTGTAACTTCTGTGAATTTATTGCCATCCATTTGTAAGGCAGCTGCCAGACCAATATTTACCGCATCATCGCACTTGACTGATACATCTGCAACAATTCCAAATGATATGGAAACTAGACGACCTGGTTCGTATTCAGCAAATGGTGGATGTGCCTGCAGCCACTGTATAAAAGTCACACGATGTCAGTTGTCCCTTGGCTTGGTGCTAGAATGAAAGTCTCTGTGTTGCTCAGATGTGGCAGTGTGTACCCCAGTGAACCGCTCCAGTGACTGACAGACAGGAACGCAGCGAGATAATGCATGGACCCACTTTGTTAATGTACTATCTATAATATCATGGCCATGCGTCATTCCTCCAGATATTTTCAGCATTCGCATTAAGAACTGATCGATGGTCTGGTCTAAAAAGTTCCCACTCCAGAATTGATCAAGACGACGGATAATGAAGTATTTCTTCCTGTAAAGAGTTTGTACTCCATGGCATTGTCTGCTCTAAAGCTTTCATTTGTTGTTGATACGGCCTTTACGTAATGGAGGTGACCTGCGGCATGGAATGCGGAATCATTCCTCTCAAACAGCTGAGGTGAAGTTTCCATTCACCCGTCCTTTCAGCACGAACGATGTGTTGCATGATTGCCTCTTGCCGGATATACTGCACCCAAAGTTTTCCCGTCCTGCTCTGACTTACTGTATGGTCAAGTAGTGTTGATATGAGTTGGTCAAACATTATGATAGACTCCTCAGCTACTTCAGTGGCATTATGTGTTGGTTGAGAAGGCCTTTGTAAAGGTTCTCTAAACATTCTTTATCAATGCTGTTCAAAGAACCAGGTGTACCCATTAAAACACAAACGAGGTCTGCTGATGTAAGAACGTGAGCACGGAGTGCACGAGCAAAGGCATGGCCAGTTAACATGTGTACAACGGATTGTTTTGCGTACACCGTCTCCCAAAACTCCGCTATTCCACTTCCTGACATAATCTGCCCAATGCTGCCGTAATAAGACATCAGGAGATATCAGGAGACACCAGGAGATGGAATCCACCAAGGCGCACAATGACTTTGTGTAGATCTTTTGCAGAAGCTACAATCTCCGCAGCTTTAATGTGTAAAGGCTGGTCAAATGTAACTGGGCATACCCGCAAGTCATGTTTTTGACACTGTTTTTGAGCAAAGCATACAACAGAGTAGATAATGCTTAGATTGGTTGGACCCAGGTTGATGACGGAAAGGGTTACGATTCTGTTTTTCTCACGCTAATCATTCGTCATAGCTACTTTCATGAAGCTACTCCATAAGTGGCATGGGGATATTTCTAGAATGCAGCCACACACCCACAGGGCTTCTGAGGAAACTGCTGATTCTAGGCATGTTGGTTCTGGTTAGGAATCTAGAGGGGCTCCATTGTAACAGACTGTAGATCTGGAACAGCTGGCTTGCTATACGTCTTTATGGAAATTTGTTTAAAGGCACCAGTGATTTCAGCAGACTGCAGCTTTACGTCATGATTGATAGGTGAGCTATTCACAATAATGCAATACTAGATGGTGTTTCACAAGCTATGCCACCCATACTACGAAAAGTGTTGAGTCCCTTAACTGTAGTTAGTTATCAAACACAAACTGTGTGAAACCATTTAGATCATATGGCAGGTCACTACCTGACATAAGGGCTTGCTTAAACCACTACATCTCTTTGCAATTATCTGCAAAGCAAATGCTGCTAAGAATATCAGTCAGTTCACGGGAGGCATAATTGCGGTGTATTTACACAGCTATTCCAAGCAATAGTGGTAAGCCAAAGAATCTGGGTCTGCTTGGCATTATGGCATGTGCTATGGCTGTGTATTTCCTATCTGAAACAGTGCTGTTTTTACCCTTAACGCCCACCAAGTTGTGAAGGAAACGCTTAAGAGAAGTGGGAATCAATGTGTCTCCGTTTTCTGATCTTTCCAATGTTGTGTACTCACCACAGTCATACACTGTCAATCTGATATCGTTCATCTCTGGAATAATAAAGGCAGCCATATCTATTATCAGCTCACTTTGGCCATTCACATCAATCACCTTATCAGTAATCCACTTTTCATGGAGGATCCTGTGTGCCGAGTCACGGAAACCAAAGAGCTTCCACACTTTGCGGAAACTTATGATATTTGGGTTTCCAGTAATTCTGGTTACAACTATATTATCTCCGTAATGTTCCTTCAGTTTAGCCTTGAATTGCTTCACTCAGTATCCTTCAGATCCATCCAAGAACGCGCTCATGCATTCTAAAGGCTCCTGCACTGAGTATTGATACTCATCATTATCGCTTAGAAACTCGCAGAGCTTCTTCTTCTTAAATGCTTCCTCCCGCAAATTCTCATTAGGCCTTTTCTCACTCTGTTTAAGGAATAATTGTGCACACTTTCAATGATACTTAGCCTCCGCTGCTACAAGGTCATATGCCTGTTGTGCACGTTGTGCAACAACATTGCCCCACTGGTCTTGTCTTTCTCTTGCACATTTTAATACTTTTGCTTGAATGTCCAAGGTCTCCACATTGCTTACTACTCTCCTTCTTTTATATGGTTTTTTTAATGTCTAGTTTTACAGGCTCCAAACAGAAAATACAATCATTTTCCTATGTCAAATGTCCGAGAAGTACTTGACCTGAGTTGAGGTACATCTAATTTTTGTTTAAGACTGGCAGACCTTTTTTTAGCCGCTATGGAACTTTTTCGTGAGTAGTTTTTGCCACAAAGAATTATTTTCCTGTCAGGGTTATATGATTATGGATTTAGGGTAATGATTTGTGGTAGGTTATGATTGATGATTGGATGGTTTGGGGCCATATTTACTAAACCTTTGATTGAATTCCTTCTGCCAAGCTAGAGCATGTTTTGACACTGTGTTGATATTTGTTACATTCCGCAGTTATAGTAAAGATTATATAAAACGGCGGCCATTTTGGACGCCATCTTGGTTTTGGTAATTTGGGATGTTATCACCTCTTAAGTGATGCTTTCAATGGATTATTTGTCCCTTAAAACATGTTTAGACACTTTTTTATTTATAACCTGTCTGGATGCAAAGTTATGATAAACATTTTAAATGGCGGCCATTTCGGACGCCATTTTGGTTTTGATAATTTGAGATGTTATAATCTTTTAAGTGATGATTTTAATGGATTACTTGTTCCTTAAGACATATGTTCAGACACTTATTTGTTTTATTTCTAACCTGTCTAAATGCAAAGTTATGATAACAAATTTAATTGGCGGCCATTTTGGATTCAAGGAAAGCTCAAGGAGGATTTCCGGAGACTTTTAGTACGTTATTCTACACACAATTCTGGACCTATCCTGAAAAAATTGGCTTGTTACCAGCTATTTCCAGGTTTGGTCTCTTTTTGATCTAAAATTCTTGGCCTAGAATCGGACAAATTTTAACCACTGCGAAGGTTTCCAATTTTTTCACGATATGAAATAATGGCATATGAATGATCTTTTTCACTGTGCTTCTTTTTTTTTTAAATTTACTGTTGGATTTTTGTGAAATTTGAAGAAAAGTGATGACTTCTTATTATGTGTTACCGTCAGGCAGTCGCGCTTTAACAAAATTTTCTGAAAGAAAAAAAAAAATTTTGAAGTTTTGTTCCAGAATTATTTTTGACTAACAGTGCAATAAATATTATTACAGTCAAATCAAATCATTTTATTAAAACGGACTGTTGATAAATGATATACACATAAAGCGACTACACCAAAGAATATGGTGAAGCTTCGCTATTGAACAGACTCGCACTGCGCATGTTCCGATCCCCAAATGGACGAACTCCCGATCGGGAATATGAGCCGGACTAATATATGCAAGCAAATGTGGTATGAATTTGAAGAAAAAAAAGGTTTTTTTATAGTATACGTAGGTGTCGTTATGAAAAGGATAAGTGATGATATGATTTGACTTTTGAATGCATTATTCTTATTATCATTTTATTTATGTTGCGTGTAAATGATAACAGTAGTGAGCTAGTAGTATTTTCTGCAATCCCACAGAAGCATATATGAATATGAAATGACATCTCTTGTATTACTTAATATAATTCATTGGCTTAAATCTCTGGTATGCTCGTCTTGAGTAATCAGTTATTTCATAATGGTGTCCCATATTCCTAAATATTACTGTGAGTGGTAGATTGTTTATTTTAGCTGGTTTCATTCAACCTGTCAAGTGTTCATGGGTAGACACTCGATTTTTCATCAATTTCTTGTACCGAAAATTTAAAATCCCTTTTCTGTTTTATTGTATGTTTCATGAAAGTTGTAACCAAGAGGCCAATTTTCTAATAGTGAAGTCTATTTACTAGTCTACTCTAATAGTGAAGTCTGTGCAGAACATTTGACCCCTAAATTCTCATTTATTTCGGACTCGTATATTCTCATTTATTTTGGACTCGTATAAATAGCGTCTATATATATATATATATATCCATTTTCTTTTAGTGGACATTAAGAAGGCTTTTTATATCAATTCTAATAATTTTCGCTGAATTTGTTCGGCCCCATTAATATCCAGTGGTACAAATTGTTACCAAATTTTGTGTTTAGCAAAATGTCGTCAACAAACAAATTGTTTGTCCTTAGAGAAGGAGATCTAGTTATTGGATATATCATAAGATCTATAGATTTCATCTCTTTACCGATCTGCATTTATTACACAGAAATTAGAAAGTTTATGCAGAAATGGGAAAATAAATGCGTTATCTTTACTCACTGAATATTTGGGGATTTTGAGCGAAAGAACTTAAGAATGCGACCATTTGTATTTTTTGAAGGCAACTTTTCATTATTAACCTTAAAATTACATTCACCTGTTGAATAACATACAACTATCAAACAGTCCAACCAGGTTGTCATATTTACCGGATTTCCCTCCATCAACACCATCAAACCACAGTATAGTCCTTGATAGATCAAGTCTCCGAGATTTTTGTCACCCAGAATACAAAGCAGTTACGAAAATCACAACTCACGAAAGTTGGGACGGCGTTTGTGGCATTTGATGTAGCATGTAGCCAGGTCTTTTTTCATTAGGTCGAAGGAATCTTACCTTCTTAAGTAACTTGTCACGGATCATAACAATTTCATTGGGATCACCATAAACAGACTGAGGAAAATTTTGTGTCTCGATGTGACATCCGCTGCCATTAATCATGTTGTATTTTTCATCATAGTATGCAAGTGTCTGCAAATTGTGAAACCCTAGCAAAAGTCTACCGTCTTCAAGCCTTACAATGCTCGAGATATACGTGTCATCTGAGTTCAGAGGAAAGGTAATTCTTCGCGACTTTACTTCAGAAAAGCCATCTTCAAATATTGTAAGATGCACCTGAAGGATTTCATCTTCCGTGGCCAGAAAAGCCGTTGTCGAGGTTGCTTGATACATCTTGATACAGGAAATTTGGAGAGGTCCTTACTTCTAGTGGGAATTTTGCCAACCCAACCTGTTCTGTTTTGAAATGTGTCGTAGCATTTTACTATTAGATCTTTTGAACTTTCTCTGTTGTCATAGAAAAACAATAACCTTACAGAATGTTATAAAGGTACAGTCCAAGCATCTATTGTTTGGTCCGATAAGATCGATATATCCGAGTTTACTGGTACTGCTATCTTTCTTTTTTATTTCTGTCACAACAGTGGAATGAACTTATCTATTTTCTTACATTTGAATTGTAGTGCGTTGATACAATTATTTAGAGACAAGCTATAGCAAACATAAATGGAATGGAACTCGGATGATAAACTGCAAAGTATATCAATGTGGAACTATTTTGTACAAGCAAGTTACTCTCTCCTTGAATTAAGAACTAAACTCTCAAAATAAAGATCGGGAGAAAAAGTATACAGCACAGACCTACAGACAGCATGCCATGTCTCATAGCTCCAACCTTTTCAGAAGTGGGTAATTGGCCCCAATTTTGAACTTACAAATATATCATTTAGACGTATCACATAATAATTCCGTTGAATAAAAAAATAAGATCACTGGAACAAATTAATTCATTCTCATTCAAATGACCATAGACCCACAAACATGCACAAATCAGTTTTTTGTAACAAAACAATCGATCGAATTGACACAAAAAAACTCCTCAAGTTCATCCTCTGCCGAAGAATACTACAGACAGCAATACTTTCTTGCTTTGGATCTACTTCTTACTGAGTTGGATTGACACCTCAACCATTAGACGTAATAACGATCTTGAAGATGGTAGATACCATTGGATTATTAAAGCAGCCAAGGGAGGTGTTCTTACTATTCCATCACCAGTAGCCTACAGCAGCTTGATGGAAATGACAACGACATTGAAGTCTTACGAATAAATACACTTGTCCATGCTGCCATGCGATAACCACAAAATAGCTCTCATATTCTAAGAGAGTGGGAAGGGTTCCCTGGAGGGGGAAAGAAGAAAATATCTCCAAAATTTCACGGTCACAAGCGAAAAAATTGAATTGGTAAATGAAGTTTCTTTCAATTTTTAAGTTGCTGGTAATCGGGAATTCTTCAATTTTTGGGAAATACTCTTCTCTTCAATTTCTTTCATCTTGTTACACCTATTTTCGAGAAATTTTGGTAACTTTCGGGAAAGTAAGTCAATTCTCAAGAAATTTTGTCAATTTTCGAGAATACTTAGTCAATATAATCAATAATTAGGAATTTTAGTAAATTTTTGGCAAATTTAGTCAATTTTCAGAAAATTTTGTCAATTTGCTTCAACTTCTGGGAAACGTCAGAAAAATTTAGGCTTATTTTTCTTAGCCCCAAATATGCTAGCCTGAGAACGCTTCCTAGAGCCCATGCCGCTATATGTTTGGCCGCCCAGCTTGAAGAACGTTCTGGCTCCGTTGTCGGGGGCGTACTCCATCTTGCGCAAGGGCGCAAATCCGTCATAAATAATGGTGCTGACGCGTGTCGGGCGAGTGTCGATTATGTGGTATCGGATACGTGACACTATCTAAGCGGAGCGCCACCATCGGCTGGCACGTAGCGTAGGAAGAAAATTTGGCTAAATATACCCTATAGATCGCCGGAAATAACACTTGCCAGACCTTGCAAGGTGCTTCTAAACCTCCTTTATTTTTCGATCTCATGACTTAGAAATTTAGATTTGTAATAATTTGGTGAAATACATGAGCGTCCGCAGAAAAAAATATCAGGGGGATAAAAAACCAAGTAGACTTCGGCCTACACTGAGCGCGAAAGTACCAACATTCCACAGTATTTTATCAATAGCAAATGCGATTTCCGGCCTATTTCCAACATTTGCCGATGAAATGAATCAAATGAGAACTAATCATACTTTATGTTAAATGGACGTACATGGATTTGCATGCTCGTATACGTTCATCTTAAAAAAAACCACACGCCACACAGTATGATGAAAAGTGTGCTATAGTGCACCAATTTATAATTCTTCGTTCCATTAATTTCAACAGGTTATAAGGTCCAGTTTATTTTGACTTCAAAGACATATAATTAGTAACATCCAAATACTTTCCTTCGTGTATCTGGATTTTTGTCGATGAATTTCTCCGCGATAATGCGTGGCTCGATTTTGCCCAGAATCTCACTATGGACATCGCCTAGCAGCAGATGGTTAAGCCTTGATTGCTTCATGGTACTACGTAACTGCATCTTCAGTCGCCCCAGGGAACTGAATGATCTTTCAGCAGTGAAGGAACTTGCTGGATTTACAAGAATGAGTCCGAGTAATCGTTAAACTTGCGGGAACATTTTTCGAACATCCCGGCTCATTGATTCAAATATTTTAAGGAAGTCACTGATGTAAGTACCTGAAAAGTTTCTCTTAAAAAATAAAAGTTCGTGTTCTAGATCAGGAGCCAATTCAGTGTAACGTCCAGCAACAACTGCATTGTACTCGCCCATAATTAGCATAGCCGTCAGTTTCCCATATTCCGTAAGATCGATTGATGTGAAATATTTATCAAAATTTGCAATTGCACTGTCCACAACTTTGAAATATTGAGGTCGATACAATTCTTCTACACTGTCAAATTTGTGTGTTGTAGACCCACCATCAATTCGTATTGGAATTTTGCGTTTCCGCGGTAGCGACAATTCTTTTAAGTCAAGACTTCCAGCTACTTCCTCCGCATCTTCACATGTTTGGTGGAAAATAGCCTCTGATCGTAACGACTGGAGTTCGTTTTGTAATGTTTTTTTGTGTTTTTTTGCTAGGAAATGTTACTAAAATCAAATTCTAGATACATCAATCTTTCGATTGGTGTGTAGATTATTTATTGAATGGGGTTTGTCACCCCACAATTGGAAATATAATCTTACCTTATTTCTTAGAATTGTTGTCGAGAGTTCCAGTGTTGTGGCAATGGACGAACGAATAACAATACGTGATGGACTTTAATCACGTTACCCATGATGCACTTGGTGGCCACCGAACGCCCTTAGGCCGAATTAAATTGGAAAATTTATATTTGGAATTAGTTCTGCCGGATCAAATTGCGCCAAAGTTCAATACTGAAGTACCCGAAATACAACGTTTTGAAAACCATTGGTCAAGAAAAATTGATAGGGACACAGTACCATATCCCCACCACTAAAAAAGTTGGTTGGGACGCGTCCCGCTGGCCCCACCTGGATTTGCGCCCTTGGAACAGGGTACAAGGAGAAGGCTATTTATTAACTTCCAAAATATAATGTTAAAAAGAAAAAAAGGGAAATCATGAAGTTTTTATATTGGTAGTAAACAGTCAAGTCCACGCTCCCGAACGGAAGATCTCCCGATTGGCAGATCGAGACATGTACAGTGATCATAATTTAAATTGTTGCTAATAAGTTTATCCGTTAGTTTTGTTTTTTGTTTTTTGGTTGTCAAATTATGTAATTCTAAAGTTGTATCCTTTGGAAATGATATTGGCATTCATATTTCTGAATAATTTGAGCTTTTGCTGGTGAATAAAGTGTTAAAATCTGCTCTTTAAAAAATATTGAAACTAATATCTAAAGACGTTTCTTTAAAATTTCCAGGTGAAAGTCAAATTTGCGCTTGAATGTTTCGCATGCATTTTTCCTACCTTTGGCTTAAACCTATTTTACCGTTATGTATTTCTTTAGACAGATTTAGATTTGGAAAGATGCATTGTGGGTTATAATGGCTAGATATCTCCCGATTGGGAGACCCTCCCGATCGGGAGCGTGAACCCTGACTGGTACAGATCGATGCGTTACAATTCTTTTGAACACAATAGGACAAGAGCTAATAAAATTCATTTTTTTATACAGAACTCAAAACATTAATTTAATGCATCTTTCGCAAAATTATTATGGTGGCCATTGGCCACTGCATCATTTTTCTAGACAAAATATTGATTCATGTTAGGTTATGGTTTCCAGAATATTATCCATTCTCTCTGTATCGACACATAAATTGATTTTACATTCTATATGTAGAATGTACCATTTTATCATTTAATCTATACCGTGTATTAAAAAGGAGAGAAATCTTGTTCAAAATATCACAGTTTTGTTTGAATGGAGAGTTTTGACAAGACATCGCAACAATACAAATCCCCTCGCCGCTAATAACAAACCTTCCACTCTCTGCCCCACGTGAGATCCCACCCTCTGTTTGACATGTCACCCCATCCTACAACTCACCCTACAGGCAATCATACAGGGAATTCAGATGCCATTGGACACCACATGACCCATATGCTATCACGCAGGTAATTAAGATGACATCCCACAATGTGCCCTTCGCGAGATATAATGTAGCTGAAATGTTTTTACTGAAGGAAAATGATAAAACCTCTGTTCTGTCTAAATTATTCCCTAAGATTCATCACGGCGCTCCCCTTTTGGAATAATTATGTGTAACAGGAAAATCTGTGTCCCTGGAAATTCTGTCCGGCCAGACAATATTGTACCGTGTGTGCCGAATGGGTTCGTTTTAGGATTTAACTTTTTCAAATAAAACGCCGAACAAGTCAACTTCAGGAACTGCTTTCTCTCTATTTCTACTCTATACACAGCTATGTACAGGCATGATATATAAGTGTACTGCTAGACAGCTACAGATGACATGAATCGACTAACAACTGATGAGAATTGACCAGTACTGAGCTGAGAACTGACAATCTTGAACTGACCCAGTGCATAAAATACATTCTCTTTAAATAGGGTAAAACTTAACTTATTTCTTATACTCAGGTATTGTTTAACCATTTCTTACTGTTACCAATTTTGATTATATTCCTTGTCGCTCATTTCTTATCTTTCCTCTTGTCCCTCATTTCTAATGTTTCTCCTTGTCCTTCACATGTTTGTTGCTCATTTCGTTTGTAACTTATTGTCTCTCATAGCCTTGCAACTATGATGTAAGACATACCCTGTCATCTCAAAAGTTACGAGCAAAAGAGAATACTTTAAATTCACTTGTCACAAGATAAACAACATACATGAAACAGATGACCATCAACTGCTATGTCTAGACTGAAGGAAAATGGTTCAAACTTACACAAATAAGTCTGTATGAATTGAAATCAGTTTTATCATTAATATATGAATCAATTAAAGTACACATTTCACATAGGAAAATAGCAGTTTTCCAACACTTGCCCCTCCTTTCAGTTACTCGTCCCGAGTAAATCTAGAATTTTATCATCGGCAAGCAAAACAAAAAAATCAAACATTCTCTTGGAAAACGAATGCTTGCATTTCTTACAAATTTTCTGCAATTTCTTTTGGATTAATTTCCATGCACACATTCCAAAATTGAAGGTTATACAATTGAAGAATATCAAAATTTAACAAGGGCTCTTGGTCAGTGAAACTCTTCTAGGGTCACTAACAACACACACAAATTCCTTGAGTCAGATTCATCTCAGTGCACACTATCATAAGTAAACTATTTCAACCTCCTTTCCACTCTTGGGATTTAGTTACATCACTTTTCAACTTATTTACAACCTATCTACTCTATCAATGGCATTTCCAAAATAAACAAGAAAACAAAAATAATCAGGAACATTTTGAAAATTCACTAAGATTTTGTTGAGTTCAAAGCTTGTCCTCATACAAGACTGGGTGATTTATGAGGTCATCTCTGAAGTGAGAAATAAGACAGTAATTTTGTATCAACAAGGTTAAAGATTTCCAGAAGGTGTTTACATTTCTCCACTTGTTTCTTTTTGTGTTCTCAATAGAATTGTATACATTAAAGTTGTGTAACACAATACTGTTGCAGCTCGTTCACAACTGCTGTTATGATAATTTCAAACATAACTTTTTTTGTTGGTTTTTGCAGTAAGATAACATTTGGGTATAATTTGAATACCAAACAAAACCAGAGGTTAGATCTTTAGGAGGTACCAAAGTCCCTTGAATTGACATAATTTTGTTTGTATTTCAAAATGAAGAGCTTCCCATGATGCAAAAGATATTTCACTAGTTATCCGTGAGCAATGATCATCCTCTAAAGATACAAATAAACTAGACACATATCAGCACAACAATATCCAAGGCAAACCAACTTTAGTGTCCTCAAACAAAACAATTTCACTTCTGTACAAAACAGAAAAATGTCACAGGGTCCAAGTTTAAGTAAATATTGTCCATTAAAACAAGACAGATAACACAACACATCAGATGGTGTGTCCTCCTCTAGTCGTGGTAACATTAGCAATGGTGGGCATTGGTTCTGTTGCCTCCATTCCTCATTCATTGCCTCAGCTGGGTACACTAGAGTTTTTTGAATAGATACCGAATTCTGGAATTCTGGGGGTGATAGGGGTTATTGGGTAAGGATAAAATGATGAGATGCTCTTTTACAACACTCTGATGAGGAGCTGACTGTATCAAGTAAAGTGGATCAGGAATGGGACATTTGGGTTTATCAAAGGAGAATTACACGTAGCTTCAATATGATTGGGTCGTCCTATTAACTTCTGGTGTTGTGATGAGGAAGAGCTAATTTGATTGGTGGGAAGATTGGCAAATCGATTTTCTCCTTTAAAAAAACAATCTCATATCCTCAGCATTCTTCAGATAGATAAACATTCTATGATGTTGAAATTTGCAAATTTTCAGCTTCTTTCTGACATGATCGGATACACGTTGAATTCACCCACGACAGAGCCAAATATTAATCGCATTTTCTTCGCATTAGGTTGTAGAGAGGTAGGGTCCACATCCTAATTGCTAATGAGGTATCATCTGGTTACTTCCGCTTATGACCTAATGTCACAGCCAAAAGTAACCCAAAGGGCTAATTTCCGCCCCTCTTACGGGGTACCAGGAAGTTAAATCCTTCAGTTCATGAAATGTTAAATAACAGAAAATTATCCTCTCCTGCCAGAAATCTGTATCGTAAACTTTTTCATTGTGAATAGATTAGTTGATGAATGAACAGAGTAATCTGAGAAACACTGTGTTGCACCAACAGCTACTGACTTTAATTTCACCTTATACTGTATATAAAGCACATATCCCAAGGATATCTCCACAAATTGAGTTAGCTGGCCCACTACACTCAAATTTGTATACCCTAACCATGTGCAAACTGTCTACATCCACCCAAATATTGGAAATAAACCGTACTGACAGGATCCCAAGAGCTTTCAGGTGTTATCAATGTCAAGCTTTATATAAACTCTCCTGGATCTCTATTTCTTCATTAAGGTTCATACAATCCCATATATGACAAAACTTGACACTCCGTAACCAGATATCAATCCATACGGCCTTGTATCCGGGCATCAGCTTATAACTGTTTCACACAAAATAATTCTTAAATTCATCCATGCAGAAGAAAATAACGCGTTGCCTTTTTTAACTTGTTTTTAAATATTCTAAATTTCTTCCGTATGACTGGTACAAGTACAGTCTGCATCCCTTTCAAACTCCAGCATTCATCGTTGAGGAGGAGGAAGTTAAGGTGGTTCGTTATAGTAACGTAATTTTTTGGTGTAAGGTCAGTTGCTGAAAATGTTATTGCCAAACCAGTCTGGTTGTTTTCTCTGTATTTTTGCTGCTGCAGTTGCAGGTACATCTTGTGGTAGGGCTTCTGTTGTAGTTCTCTTTTTAGTGTGACTTTCTTTCAAGTGGGGAGAGGGGGTCTGTGTTGCCATGGACCTGGTTGCTTTGGGGTTTTCTAAATTTACCCAACTGGATTCTCCCTGGTGCGGTTTTAATAGATTATGATGTACTGTTTTTAGCTTCTGTTTGGGTCCAGTCTTAATGCGAAAAACTGCATCATTAATTTTCTTCAGGATTACACAAGGTCCAATCCATCGCTGTTGCAATTTTGGTGAGATGCCTTTCTTCTTATTTCTGTTTAGTAACCAAACGCAGTCTCCTTCTTGGTATGTATTGAGGTACATCTTTCGGTTATACTCTTTCCTCTTATTTTCATTAGCTACTGTCAAGTATTTACGAGCACAATAGTGAATTCTTTTCATCTTTTCTCTTAAATTTTCAGTATAATCTGTCATTTTTGTTGCTTTTTTATCATGGTGGCAGTGGGGTGACGAGCAAATCTACAGGAAGGGGTACGTTTCTCCCAAGCATCATTTCATTTGGTGAAAACAGAGTTGTGTCATGTTTGGCTGATCTGTAGGCCATCAGTAAATATGGAAGCCACTCGTTCCAGTCTTTCTGGTCAGGTGCTACAACCATTGCCAACATGTCTTTAAGCGTCCGATTAAACCTCTCCCCCATTTCATCAGATTGAGGGTGAAATGGGGTGACCCTTGTTTTGGAAATATCAAGCAAATGGCATACTTCTTGGAATAAGTGAGATTCAAACCGTCTACCTTGATCGGTGTGAAGTTCTAGGGGAATGCCAAATCTGCAAACGAACTCTTTCACAAAGATGTTAGCAACTGTTTGTGCTTCCTGGTCCGGCATTGGGTAGGCTTCGGTCCACTTTGTAAAATAGTCGGAAATGACCAGGATGTATTTGTTGCCTGAGTGAGATATTGGAAGTGGCCCCATGATATTCATTGCACAGCGTTGCATAGGTTCACCTGCAATGTATGATTTCATGCCATGGTGTGCTTTCTTCTTTGGCCTTTTTCGTGACATACACAGAAGACAGTCTTTGCAGTATTTCTCAACGCAATGCCTGTACCCACTCCAATAGTACTGCTGGCGCAATCTTTCCAATGTCTTTTTGATCCAAAGATGACCAGCAGTACGGCAATTTAGGAGCAGCCCGAAAAACTGGGTACTTTGAAATACCCAAAAAACTGGGTACTTTGATGAATTACGTCATCGAATGAGCCTACACATTTGACTAACCCACACTAAACATATGGGGTTTCTCATTCTCCGCTCCGGGTTGTCCAAAATTTCAATGGAGATACTGAAATTTTGGAGACGGATAGTAAATAGATATTAAAAACTTTCTGCCGCTGCGTTTTGAAATTCATCGTCGTCCTTTTGAAAAAATGAACAAAACAGACTGCCCCTGATCTGTTTGATTAATTTTCTCAAAAAGGCAACCGGAAATTTCAAAAAGCAGCGGCAAAAAGTTGTGAATATCTATTTACTATCAGTCTGCAAAATTTCGGAATATCTGTTGAAATTTTGGACAATCCAGAGAGGAAAATGAGAAACCCATATGTTTAGTGTGGGCTAGTCAAATATGTAGGCTCATGCGATGACGTAATACATTAAAGTACCCAATTTTTTGTGTTTTTCAAAATACCCAGTTTTTCAGGCTGCTCCCGAACTGTACGGTGATCATGCAACATGGCCAGTATTTCATGCTAAAAAGCTTTTGGTACCACAAGTTGCAAAATTATTTCATCCCCAAGGTCATATTTGAATTTTTGATAGAGGAAACCATTTCTTAAAAGGAGTTGATCCCATCTTGTCTAATAATTCTTTGTGGTGCCACTTTCTACAGCAACAGACTCCCAGTCAGGTCATTCAGTATCCTACTCCTTCCATTTTAGCATTAGATTGATGTCACAATCTTTACTTTGTAATTTTCTTAGGTCTTCTGAGGACCATCGTTCTAACTATGTTGGGTTTGGTTGGGTGTCATCTTGGTTCATAGGTTGATTGTTTGCCTTGGTAGTACCATGTGTATTTTCTGGTAATTCAAGCTCCTTGACAGCGGACATATATGTTGATAATCTGGTGATGAGTCCTTTATCTGGTTTCGTTCGTGGATATTTTTCAGTGCATTCTGCATGTTTATCATCTAAGTCATCAAGTTGACCATCTTTTTGTTCCTGCTCATGACAGAACAAACATGGTTCACATGGTCGTCTGGACAAACTGTCTGCATTGGAATGATGTTTTTTTGGCCTGTGTTGCATTTCGATATCATACGTGCCAAGTATCTCGATCCATCTTGCTATTTGTCCTTCTGGGTTTTTAAAGATCAATAACCACCGAAGTGCTGCATGATCTGTTTTAAGTAGGAAGTAAAGAGACAATGGTGAAAGTGTCGCACTGCAAACACAACTGCAAGGACTTATTTTCTGGTGACACAATAACGTCGCTCTTGTTTTGATAATGTTCGCCTGAAATAAGCTATCACCTTCTCTTCACCATCTTGCTCTTAAGAAAGGACAGCGCCTATTCCCGAGTTAGATGTATCGGTGTCAACAATAAAACGTCCATTCATCAGGGGATTGAATAGAATTAGAGCTTCTGTCAAAAACTTCTTAAATCGGCGAAAAGCATGGTCACATTCAGTTGTCCAGGCAAAAAAAAATTTCCTTCTCTGTCAAGCTATGCAATGGTTTTGCTATGTCCAAAAAGCCATTTATGAAACGTCTGTAGTAAGTGCATAGACCAATGAAACTTCGTACTTCTGTTACTGTTTGGGGAATTGGCCAATTCGAGATCGAGTCTATCTTCTTCGGATCTGTGAATACGCCCTCGTTTGTGATGACATGACCCAAATATTCCACGTGACTCTGAAATAAGCAGCATTTTCTTGCTGACAATTTCAGATTAGCCTCCATCATTCTCATCAAAACCTTTTCCAGTCGGTTGAGA
The DNA here is from genome assembly GCA_020152595.1 of Chiridota heheva. Taxonomy (NCBI): domain Eukaryota; kingdom Metazoa; phylum Echinodermata; class Holothuroidea; order Apodida; family Chiridotidae; genus Chiridota; species Chiridota heheva. The sequence continues at coordinate 641,309 of JAIGNY010003865.1, forward strand.
TGGTCATCAAACGTAGGTGCATGCACAATTACATCGTCCAGGTAAATCAAACATGTCTCCTATTGCAGGCCATTAAAGACACGCCCATGAGTCTCTCAAAAGTTGCTGGTGCATTGCATAACCCATACGGCATATCTTTGAACTAAAACAACCCAGAGATGGTAACGAAAGCAGTTTTTGCCTTGTCTTTCTCTTCCATTTCTATTTGCCAGTAACCGCTGGACAAATCCAATGTGGAAAACGAGGTTGAACCTGCGAGCATGTCTAGAGAGTTACCGATCATCGGCAATGGATATGAACCTTTAATCGTAATGTCGTTGAGCTTCCAAAAGTCGATGCAGAATCGGGTTGACCCATTCTTTTTCTTCACAAGGACAACTAGAGAAGCCCACGGATAAAATAATGGCTCGATCACACAATTGGTCAATATCTCATTTATTTATGTTTTGGCTTCCTCCTGTTTATGTAATGGAAGCCTCCTTGCAGCTTGCTTTATTGGAAAATTGTTGCCGGTGTTGATTGTGTGTTTGACTGTTTTTGTCCTGCCAATGTCAGATGGTCTCTTACTGAAGACGTCTTCATATTTCTCTAGCATTACAGCTAAATGTTCTTTCTCTTCATCATTAAGGTGTTCACAACTTCTTGCATTAAGATCAGTCAAATGTGGTGGTACAGCAGGGGTAGTACTTCCCGTGAGTTGAGGTGTAGGATCAGTACAGCTTACTTCCTTTACCACTTCACATGTTGCCACTGTTGTGCCTTTTAACACTGTCACAGGATCGCAAGATAAATTAACCATCCTTACAAGTACCGTTGCAACCAAGATTCCTTTCTTTTGACTGAAACTTTCAAAAGGCTGCACCAGTTGATAGGTTCGAAATTTGACTTCGCCCTGCAGCTGTCCTGGCGTGATGATTTCAGTGCTTGGTGAAAGGACAATAGTCGCTTTCATCACTACCCTAACACTGATAGCAGGTCCCTCTTGTCTTTTTTTTTAGACTGATTTCTTGATTGTCCATGATGAGACGTCCTTCACCTGCATAAATGACACAATTTTATTTCTTGAGGAAATCGTATCCAATAATGCCATCTGCTTCAATATCTGCAAGCCATACTTGATGTTGAACTGTAGAATAGCCAAGCGTTATCTGTAAATCTGTCGACCCTTCAAGAGTCACTATTGGTCTCGTCACTTTTGGCTAAAGTCATTTTACATGTCACTAGATGAAGCTTTGGTTTGTTATGTTCTGGTATCAAGTTGAAAATTGTTGTTTTCAGTAGAGTTACATTGGTACCAGTATCAATTAAAAAATGTATCTTCTTCCCGTTGACTTGCACCATCACATATAATCCATTCTTGATGTCTGACATGTTGTTTACTCGCACTGAGACTTCTTTGGGCACATTTGATTTTATGCCTGCCAAGTTCTGGCCCACGACCTTGACAATGTCCCGTTCCCCAACTGAGTACATGGTAGCTGCCTGAATTTCTCCTCTGTTGTCTATTTCCTCAGTTTTCTGCGGACAGTTGCTCCTGTAGTGACCATACTCGCTATATTTATAGCACTGAATCTTACTAAGATCAATGGTCCTTTTTCTACGATCAGTGTTCTGTCTTTGGTTCACCTTGTGCTGGAGAGCTTCTACTTGCTGTGTCAGAGTCTTTATGGCATTTTTTATTTCGTCACTTGTGCTTGATAATGTGGAGGGTATTTCAGCATTACTTTTCACTTCTACTGCCCTCACAATTTTGCGTCCAAGAGATCTTCTTTGCCGTCCTGCAAACTAAAAGGCCTAAATTTCTAGTGAAGCTTTTATGGCTTGGTCTAATGTTTGTGGTCTGGCTTGGTATATACCAACTCGTAATTCTGGATCATCAAGAGCATCAAGAAAATGGTCTTTTGCCAGGGATTTCAAGACATCATACGGGGCTGTGAAGTATGCCTGTCTGGTAAGTCGTCTCAGTGCTTGTCCTTATTCAGGTAGTGATTCATTCTTCTTCCTCTGTCGGTTCTTTACTTGAATCTAAACAATTTCTTGCTCTTGAATTGGGCAGAATCTTCGTCTTAAGCAGTCTACCAATACCCTATAATCTCTTCTGAAGTCTGAATTGATGTCTGCAAGCATGGCGTGGGCTTTCCCTCGGTGATTGGCTGCGAGGCAAATAGCTTTCATGTAGTCAATCCAGCCATTAGGCTCTGATATCAATTCAAATTGTGTCAGGTAGTCTTCCAATGATGAATTTCCATCGTATTTGTCGGGCTTCACCACAGAACTTTGCTGGTGGTATGCTAGAGGGTGCTGGTAATATGTCAGAGGGTACCTCTGGCTGTCATTTCTGAATGGAACATCAAGGTTTGACGGTTGATGAATTAGGTCAGAATTGTAGTGACGAGGCATATACTCTGTGGTGTTGGCTTCTGGATGGCGTAACATGCTCATGATGGGGTTGGAAGTGTGCTATTCTGGTTGTGATGATAACTCATATCTTGGTGATGATAAAAGATCATTTGCCCTGTTGTAAGATGATGCTGGAAATTTCACTAGAATTTGATCATAACCCTCAGCCTTGATAACTGTGCTTTGTTTCTGGCGGTGCACAGCTTGTAGATATCTGTTGTTGTCAGCATTGGCTGATTGGTAGAAATATGATCTTTTCAGAATTCCAGTCTACGTGATGTGTGGGGCTTTGCTGTGTTTTGAGATGACTCCATTGAAGGGCGCTCGAAAGTATGTGAGGTGACATGAAATGGGTTGTGATGGTGGCTGCTTTCTGCAAGATATTGCTGCAATCTCTCTGTAAGTTCTGTGGCTTGTTCTTGCTGCCTATCTCTTGGTGGTGAAGCTAGATGTGATGCTGTTGGTTGTATAGTCAGATTATTTGATGTCGGTGGTGCAGCTTGATGTGGTGTTGTCAATGGTATAGCTGAATGATTTGGTGTTGGTGGTGCAGCTGGATCTGATGCTGTTGATGGTATAACTGGATGATGTGATGTTGTTGGTGGCGAGACTGGATGTGATGATGTTGGTGTCATCTGAATATCTTTCAAGTCAATCAGTGGAGATTCATGGCGAGCTGGCCTTGATGATGAGTATTGATCCACCAATCTGTAAATCTTCCCATCGAGTTGTATAGTCTTTTCTTTTCCTTTAGCCATGTTGTGTACTGCGAGAATCCGTCGATGAAATTCACGAAGTTGATTCCCACACTGCTGCCTCCAATTGTACCGTGTGTGCTGAATGGGTTCGTTTTAAGATTTAAGTTTGTAAATGAAACGCCGAACAAGTCAACTTCAGGAATTTTTCTCTCTCTATTTCTACTCTATACACAACTATGTACAGGCATGATATATAAGTGTACTGATATACAGCTACAGATGACATAAATCGACTAACAACTGATGAGAACTGACCAGAATTGAGCTGAGAACTGACAATCTTGAACTGACCCAGTACATAAAATATCTTCTCTTTATATAGGGTAAAACCTAACTTATTCCTTATACTGAAGTATTATTCAACCATTTTTTACTGTTACCAATTCTAATTATGTTCGTTGTCCCTCATTTCTTATCTTTCCTCTTGTCCCTCATTTCTATTGTTTTTCCTTGTCCTTCACATGTTTGTTGCTCATTTCTTGTGTAACTTTTTGTCCCTCATAGCCTTGCAACTATGATGTAAGCCATACCCTGTCATCTCAAAGGTCACGAGCAAAAGAGAATACATTAAATTCACTTGTCACATGATAAACAACATACGTAAAACAGATGACCATCAACTGCTAGTCTAGACTGAAGAAAAATGGTTCAAACTCACAAAAATAAGTCTTTATGGATTGAAATCAGTTTTATGCATGAATTTGGGAATCAATTAAAGTACACATTTCACATAGGAAAATAGCAGTTTTCCAACATTTTTTTCTAGGAAATTGTATCCAGCCGGACAGTATTTCCTAGAAGGACATTCTGTTTCCCTTTATTGCGGTGGCTCATTAGGGCCATCGAAATATTGTTTTTCCATAGTCTTTTTACGACTTAAATTTTCGTTTCGTTTTCTAATTCTAACTTTTGTCTCCCGCTTTTTCTTCTTCATTTTTCTGACGTTATATTAATAGGTCCCACGCGTGTCTCACGCCCAAGAATGAGTGCGTGGTGCAGACCGTGGGAGCTTATGACATATCAGCTGGCGACGCACATACATACAAAGAAGGCTGCTATTTCAAGGAGCAAATTGCAATTGCCATACTATCTAATGCCAACTCCCTGGAAACAGGGAGTTATTCGACAAGGGAACTCGAATACTGAAATCTTGTTCTGTTGTCGGTTAACCTTCATTCATACAGAACTTGCTAGTAAGTCCGTAGGTAGACCGAAAACAACGTGTTAGGTTGAAAGGTTATTTCTAATTTGTTTTTATGGCGATGAGGGGAAGAGCAGTAGAGGATAGAGAAAGGAGGAATCTCATAGGGGCAAGAGAGGGGAAGTTCTAATAAGGATGAATTGTTCCCTTTTGCCTCTTTGCAAATAAACATATTCATTTCTTATAAACAAATCAAGGTTGTATATATGTTGACTGCTCCTGCCTTCAAAACGATATTAACATTATTCTAAATTGATCCCACAACTGGTAAATGCCATTTAACCCCATGGAGTAAATGTTCAGTTATCAGTATCACCCGGAAGACATTTTTCATAAATATCTTGGGAGAAACACCCCTCTGACCCTAACTACGCCTATGGCATAACCCATAATCTAAGTTGCACGGAGTTCTTACACAGGGGTAACTAGATGTCGGTCGAAATAGGAGGGGGGGGGAGACAAATTTGCCCGACGACAGTAATTTGCACTTGTCCGATTTGGGTTTTTAATCCAATTTGGGCGACTTTTAACTTAAACCGAATTTGGGCGGTTCCGAATTAGATTTTGGCGTTACTTATCCAAAATTTGGACAATTTCAAACCCAATTTTGTCAATTTTTAACCAAAATTGGGCAATTTCTTATATCTGTTTGACTTCAAATTTCCGAATCTGTTTCGGAAACAGAAAAATTTAAGAACACGATTTGGAAAAATCGGAGATTTTAGAAACTGATTCGGGCCCGAAAATTGGGAAATTTTAGATCCAGATTTAGAATAGTCGGTTGTTTTAATTAAATTTTCAGGTGTTTTTTAGAAAAATTGGAGAAAACGATTCGAAAAAAATTATCATTGCTCACTGGAAATAAATAGAGCTACGCTACAGCTCTTTCAATAATCCACACGTTTTGCCCGAAATTTTGGAACATTTTTCCCGAATATTTTCTCATTCTCAAATATTGGTTGGAGGTGTGCCATCCCACACCCCTGGTCGCGACGCCCCTGCATTTTAATATAGATGAAAGCAAAAAGGCTTCCATGACGGCACCTTTTTTTTCTTCAGAATCATATGTCCGAGGGTGAATAAACAAACCCGGGTACGCTCCCTTCCGTGCTCTTCTTCCTGCAACACAACAGCCACAAAGACAAGACAAAGGAGTTTATTTGCCTTTACTTGGCGTTTAATTTAGTCTTACATCAAGTATACATAGTGATGAATATTTACAGAATGATAAATTATGAATAACGCAATACTAACAAATACACATGCAACACTGCCCCAATGCCACCATAACACTGTCAAGCTAGGGAGTCCCGCTATGACCTGTCTACGCCGTCTGACAGTCTGGGTTTCGCGATTTTAAGTCTTTATGTATGGCTTGCGGTTCCCAGAGCCATTCTCGAATTTCCAGTGATTTCGCTTACGATGCGCTGTACGTTAAATTTTGTTCGCTTGACTACTTTGCTTTGCTTTGTTTTAGTTTCGCTACGTAACAATCTGACGCTGGTTACTTGTTTCATCTACCAGTCTATTGTCGTGTGAGTTTAGCCCTGTTATACTTCATTAAGTGCGTTGACGTTGGTTATTGGAGCAAAAACCCTATTCAATAGAAGAAATGGCGGAACAATTGATAAATTACAGGTCCGCCACACAGTTTTTAAGTTTACAGAGCTTGCGCAAAAATATCAACATTTTACTTGATATTAAAAACCTGGCTTCAATTACTTGTCTTAAAGCAATTTCGTTTAACCGGTTTTGAATAAATACAATATTTTATTATACCGTAGTGCATTGTAATCTAATGATTTAAACATACAATATATTTCACTATTGACTTTTACTCTCTTGGCCCACGGCGAATAACAATAATTTCTAAAGATTGGTGAGTTCATTCAGGCCTAACGCCCATCACAATAGAATAAATTCTGCTAGCACTTGACATATACCTAAACTGATTAAGACTGAATATTTAATCGGTTTATTAACATAAGTGACCTCACAATCAGTTTAATGTAGCAAGGAAATAAATACCATAACAAGGGAACGTCCTGATTGCCACTAGGTAAGGACACCTCAAATAATTCTGTGCTCTCGCCTGGGATGCGCAAGGTGTTGCATGAGCTAAACACCTGATAACATTAACACATAAATATATACACATAACTTAATTGAATAAATTCTTCAGGGGTTCTTCGTATAAGGTAAAGCATTGAATTAAACAAACCTATACCCATCGGTACTTTAACCACATTTACGGAATGTTTACTCAAACTTTATCATTTCTCTATTTTCAAGTTCTAATACGTATCCTTCCATTTACCCCCTCCACCTCCTCCTTTCCTCATCTTCTTGCAAACTATACACCCTTCACCTCTTGCTAAACATGTCGCATTAAGCGAAAACAATATTTAAACGCTTGGGGGCTTATCTTAGGCACCGCTCTCAATTTCATGATCATATTAATAATTACATTATTAGTATATTAATTTAACTTACGGGTAAGGTCAGCGTCTAACACCCGGCTGTTACTCTCCTGTATCCAAGTGTTGGCACGAATTAACCAATTTAGCTACACAGAGGGGGTTTTCTCCTAAACTGCATTTATCAAACATTCAAAATTATCAGTAAACTGCGGGGTGGTACACTGCACCCCCATCTGCAACAACAACCACCTTCGAAGGCTTGGTGAGCTAAACTGTTGATTTCTGTGACCTCGATTGTAATCTTTGAATTTTCCGCTTCACCCTTAAATTCCTAGTTTTGCATATGTATTGAACGAGAGGCTTTGGCCGTGCGTAACCTAGTAAAAGGGGTTGAATCATTTGTACGGAGGGTAGTATAATGAGTAAGACAAGTTGGTTGTGACACCACCCCCTCCTCGAAGAAGATACTTATCTTCTCAATACATTAACAATCTACTTGCTTAGGGCAACGACTAAAGAAATCGGCACCATGTTTATCTATACCCCTTGTGGCTCTAATTACGAACCTATATGGCTGAAGCGATAGTGCCCAGCGCATTACCATGTTGTTGTCAATTTTAGATTTAGTCATGTATACTAGTGGGCGATGGTCTGTTTCTAAAATGAATTCCTGACCGTAAAGGTACACATGAAGCTTCTTGACAGCCCATACAAGGGCGAGACATTCTTTTTTTCGATAGTCGAGTACCTACACTCCCTAGGTTTCAACTTTCTACTTCCATAACACACTGAAAACATTTCACTCTCCTCTTCTTGGACCAGCAATCCTCCAATCCCTAAGTCTGATGCGTCTGTGCGCAGGACGAAGGGGCGGCTAAGGTCTGGCAGGCGCACTATCGGAGCCGATGCCAGCCTAGCCTTAAGGGCTTCAAAATTTGCCACTTTTTCCAGACTTTGAAGTCAATGATAGGAGCTGAGAAAGCCAACAAGTTCGGAATAAACCGGCTATAATAACTTACAAGACCGATAAAGGTTCTAACGTCCTTCTTGGTCTTTGGCGTTGGGGCATTTTGGATTTCCTGTACTTTATCAGGCTGGGGTTTCAGTGTCCCCCCGCCCACTACATGCCCTAGGAATTCCAACAAAGGGAACACGAAACCACATTTTGAGGGTCTTGCGGTTAAGCCTGCTGTCCTTAATCTGTGGAACACACTTTTCATTGTTCTCAAGTGATCTTCCCAAAAGCTGGAGTATATGAAAACGTCATCAATATAGTTTACGACGTTATCTTGACTGTCCAACAGTTTGCGCATTATACGCGTAAATACGGCAGACGCATTGGTAATCCCAAAGGGCATTACCCGAAATTGGTAGAGTTCTTCATGTGTGACAAATGCAGTTTTGGGTTTGTCATTTTTAGAAATTGGTATCTGCCAATAGCCTTTGGCCAGATCCAACTTTGAAAAGTACTTTCCTTTTTGCTAGCTTTACAATTAATTCTTCCATGTTAAAGATGGGTTCCGGATCAAATATAGTTATGAGGTTTAGCTTACGAAAGTCTACACAGAATCTAATCAAACCATCCCGTTTCCTAATCAGAACGATTGGTGAGGCATATGGAGAATCCGACCGTTCTATGACACCCACTTTCAACATGCTTTTAACCTCCCCACTAACGACCTCACGCAATGAATGCGGTAGTAGGTACGGATTGGTCCTAACAGGGTTGTCAGTTGTTACCAAAATCGTATACTCTAATATGCTAGTTCGCCCTGAAATATCAGTTAAAACATCTTCATAATTAGCTAACAACTCTCTTAACTCCTGTTTTCTTTCCCTTTTTAGACCATCATTAATTTGTATGTCATTAATACTCTTATTTCCTCAAGGGGAGACAGTTCAATAATCGTGACCTCTGACTCATTGTCAGTCTCTTCTTCAACTATACATGATCCAATTTTAATTAACACCATAACAGCAGACTTATCACTTACACCATCTTTCTGTTCTGCTGTGACGTACTGTTTTAGAAGATTTGCATGGTATGTTTTGACTTTGCCATTTACGTCTAACTTGTAATCATTACGATCAACCTTTCCTACAACCTTAAATGGGCCTTTCCACTGCATGACTAGTTTGTTATTGTCAGTAGGTTGTATGATAAGAGCGACATCTCCTATTGCGAACTTCTTATCCCTTGTCTTAGCATTATAGTACTTCTTATACCTTTTTGACGACTTTTCCAACTCACTTCTTGCCAGTTCATATGTACCAACTAGCCTTTTCTTTAAATCAGTGACATACTGATAAGTAGATTTGACCTCATCTCCCTTCACTTTTCCCGTCCATAGCTCCTTTAAGATCATCATTGGCCCACGGATTGTCCTTCCCTACATTAATTCGAAGGAGGGGGGGGGGAGCTAGTGACTCCTGTGGGTCCCCTATAGGCAAATAGAAGTGCTGGTATATAGCGGTCTCAATATTTTGGGCGAATTGAACACATTCTCCTAAGCATCTTTTTCAAAGTGCCATTAAATCGTTCTACTAGCCCATTGCACTGGGGTTGGTATAAAGTGGTTGTAATTTGCTTGATCATTAAGAGTCTGCTGACCTGTTTCATGACCTCGGAGGTAAATTGCACCCCATATTTGTTAATATGTCATTACTGCATTAGGGAAACCCATCCTAGAAAACAAAATTCAAACAGGGCCTCAGCGACTCCTTCGGCCTCGATTTTGGGAAGGGGTACCGCTTCAGGGTACCTGGTGGCATAGTCCACCAATGTGAGTATGTATCTGTTCCCTTTATCGCTAAGGGGTGCTATGGGTCTTACTAAATCTACAGCGACACGTTTAAATGTGGGGGCGCAATTCACCCCCTTGATCTTTATGTATGGCTTGCGGTTCTCGAATTTCCAGTGATTTCGCTAACGATGCGCTGTACGTTTGGTTTTGTTCGCTTGACTACTTTGCTTTGCTTTGTTTTAGTTTCGCTACGTAACAATCTGACGCTGGTTACTTGTTTCATCTACCAGTCTATTGCCGTGCCCTGTTTTACTTCATTAACTGCGTTGACGTTGGCTATCGGAGCAGAAACCGGGTAATATTAGCGTCTAACACCCGGTTGTTACTCTCCTCTATCCGGGCCAAGTTCTGGCACGAATTAACCAATTCAACTACACGGAGGTGTTTCCTCCTAAACTGCATTTATCAAAGATTCAAAATTATTAGCAAACTGCGGGGTGGTACACTGCACGCCATATCTGCAACGACAACCACCTTCGAAGGCTTGGTGAGCTAAACTGTTGATTTCTGTAACCTCGATTGTAATCTTTAAATTTCCCGCTTCTCCCCCAAATTCCTAGTTTTGCATATGTATTAAACGAAAAGCTTTGACCGTGCGTAACATAGTAAAAGGGTTGACTCATTTGTGCGGAGGAGTAAGACAAGTTGGTTGTGACATTACATTCCATGTATAGCAGCGTGCTTTCCAAACTTGACTCATGATGCATTAAACATGGTATTAAGGTGTAACGAAAAAGGATTCAACAACCTGGCAACTGCTTCCGTTTGACTGATTTCATACAAAAAATGAAGTATGTTTGAAATAAAGTATGTATTATATCCAGGCTACTGTCACCAACTTACCTTCCCAATCCTCGAGTACGTACGAATGTATTTTGTATTCAGGTATTTATCAAATTTCTTCGGCTACCATACATTATTGCGCAATGTAAATATACTTAATATATTCATCGCTTTTTGTTTTGGAATTGCATATTGTTAGCAGCACTCCCTAAGGGGTGTGACATTACTTTTCGGTTTTCTGTAGTAATGTGCTTAGTCGATCGTCTATATCAATCTTAATATGTTCTGGAAAGACTGGAACTAAACACTTTTAATTGATTGAATCGAGTTTTTCCATCACGAGTAAGGCTTATGTGTTTTGCAGGCTAACAGCTTTTCAAAATTCTTGCCTTCAAAGGCAAAAATATTATATGGTTAACAGTTATAACCATTTTAACAGTTCGGAGCCATAGGCTATACGTGTGGTAACAAGTAAAGGTAATAATAGTCTTCTTTAAACATTTTGTTATAGTGTTTATTTAGTTTATTGTAAATCATTGAAATAACAAAGTTAAACAATTTTACGGTTTTCAAGTGCAGGATTACTTATGGAAAAAAATGCAAATTTGGAATGAGATCAATCAGTTAGAGGCCAAATGTAAATCCGTTGCATTTTCATTATTTAGCCAAGCGATTTAAACACAATGATGTGAAGTAGACCGCTAGATATCTTCCTATAAATTTCTCTAATTGAATAATTCCCCCAATACAAATTGATGGCAAAGATGTTATAGAACTGTTACATGAAGAGATTATTTTCGCTTTGTCATAATTTCGCATACTCACTATAGAAGATATGGGTGTAGCCAAGAAGGTAGGAGAGTGGGTGGTGTTGGGGGGGTCGTTCGGTTTGACCTTCCCAACAGCTCACCAGAAAGTAAAAAGCTCCAGAAATGTTATTTAAAGGTCTATAAATTTTGCTAAAAGCTCCAGATTTTGAAGTAATGACCTTTTGTTTTCTTTGCTCTTCACTTCAGTAAAATGTAGCCTTCGAATAGTTTAAAGATTGCTATTTTGACACTATTTTGGAGAGAAGAAATTATGCCATGAGATATTTTGTTATGTTCCGCGAACTATCTTCATAAAAAGAGTTGTAAATTTATGGCATATAATGTAGCGAGAGCTAAAGCCACACCAGTGGCGTGGCCAGAAAGACAAGTCGAGTGAAAATAGCGTTTAGTCGTATAATGATCGTTTAAATTCTTTGCAAAATCCACTTTCTCAAGGCAGTCGCGGAATTTTGGGAGACCGGGTAAATGCATGGGACGCGTACAAGGCCGCTAGTTCAATCCTTTCCGCCATGTATTTTTATTAAGATTGAAATATTATCGATGCAGGATTGCACATTTTGTTCCTTTTTTACCATGATGATAAATTCATCGAAATTAAATGTTTCCTTATCGAACCTTTGATAAAAAGAGTGATGATCGAGTTTTGTTGGACAGTTGGATTTGGGAACTCCGTAATTGACCCTATAATGTATGCCTATTTACACAGCAGAATTGCACGAATGACATAGTGAACTAATTCGGGGTTGCACAAAATTCAGGTCACCTATGCCCAGATGACACCCAGTATATAGTAAACAGTATGCAGTCATGCTTGAAGCTCCGATCCTTTTTATGTATTGCAATAAAATTGGTTTTACTTTATTTGGAGTGTAAGGTCATGGGCCGCGGAGTAGGGGATAGGGGAGGGGGCGAGAGAGCACGTACCCCCACTTTTTCGAAAATCATAAGATGGATGACCTGCAATTTTGTAACAATTACTGTTGCAAAAGATATGAATAACAGATCATGTCCACTGAAAACTGATAATTAGAAGAAAAAATTCCATCTGATCACAGCGTGATTATTTCTAAAAGTGTGAAAACCACCTTAAATTAAAAACGTGAATGATGTTGGCAAAATATTTGGGTAAAGTACCCAAAGCAACCCCACCCCCTCCATGATTTTATTGGGAAAAATTACAATTTTAACCACCTAATAAATTAAAATCTAACTAATTGAATTTGAAGAGTCGGATTCCATGGCGTCTTTTTTTCCGGAAATTTTTTTCCAGAAATTTCCTGCAGCTTCGGGAAATTTCCTTAAATTTTTGGGAAATTTTCAAGAAGTTTTGTTCAATTTTTTAGAAATTTTCTTCAATTTTGTTAAGTTTTGTTCAATTTTCGCCAAATCTCCTTCACTTTTCGTAGAATTTTCTTCGGTTTCATGATATTTGTTTCAAATTTGAGGATATTTCCTTGATTTTCGGGAAATTTATCAATAAGTTTTCTTTAATTTTTGTTCAATTTTCGAGAGGTTTTCTTCAATTTTCTAAATGTTTTCTTTAATATTCGGCAATTCTCTTCTAGTTTTTGTAAAATTTCTTTCATTTTCATGGTTATTTGCTTCAATTTTTGTAAAAAATTTGTAAAAATTTTCTTCAATATTTTAGGAATTTTTGAGAGGTTTTGTTTAATTTTCGAGACGGTTTCTTTTTCTTTTTCTTTCATTTTCATGGATTTTGTTTCAATTTTTGTGAAATTTTCTTCATTTTCGGGAAATTTTCAAGAAACTTTCTTCAATATTGAAAAAAAAATTGAGAGGTTTTCAATTTTCAAAAGAGTTTCTCCATTTTTCGGCAATTCTTCTTAGTTTTTGTAAAATTTCCTTAATTTTTGTGAAACTTGCTTTAATTCGTCCCTTTTTCCGCATACTGACGAATGTCTTATTCAAGTAAAACGAAAATATAAGATTATTATTTCCGCATACTGACGAATGTTTTTTAACCTTCATGAAATAAGATTTTGCTTAAAGTATTATTGTAAATACAATTGTCAAAAGATTAGCATTTTCTCTTTCAAATGATATGTAAAGCTATATAATACGTTTATCAAATTTTATTTCATCAAAACTTAAATTTTTTCCAAACGTTCGTCGATATGCGGAATTGATCATTTCAATTTTGACATCCGTCACTACACAAATGACATTCGTCAGTCAGTAACTCGAAAAGAGGGACGAAATTTCGGGATGTTGCCAAGTTTTACCAAAATTTCCAATCATTTCACGAACCCTTGCTGCCTGTAGGCCCGGCTACAATGATAGTTTTTGGGCCGTGATAAGAGATTCATACAATTTTTTGTTTGTTGGGACAAAAATAAAATCTGGCCACTTAATGTCCAATATCTTCCTACGCCGCTAACGCGATCACATGAATGTGATTTTTCATGTTTCATGACGAAATAAACATTGTAGTAGTATCACGTCGAAACTATATTCTTCTACTTTTTTTGATGAGGG
>JAIGNY010003865.1:660000-672500 GCA_020152595.1 Chiridota heheva
CCTCAGTCTTAGAAACGAAGTTATCTTGGACAGTTGGGTGTTTTCATGATCCCTGCTATGTCCCTGCTTTAGCTTCCAGAAACTTTCATCAGCCATACCTCGTAAATAAAATAATCTTTTTTTGTAATTAAACTTAAAGGACTAGTTCAGTGGTCAAGCATGTCCATCTTAGAAACAAAATAGTGAAGAAAGCGGTCAAAAATTTCGTTAAGGAGACTTGTTTAAAGTTTGGTATCATTTCTGTAAAAACGACTGAAATCAGACTATTTGTGATGTCACAGCCTCAAATTCCTCAAAATCTTGATAAAAGTTTATTTAATTTTTTCACTTTTTAAATTATTTTTCCTGAAACTTTCTTGAGGTGGTATATCATAAACACCCTCCCTAGATTCAGTTTTACAACTTTCTAGCATATCCCATGGTTTTTAAGTCACAAAGTCGCAGGGAAAAATATAGTAGATTACATAAAGACTTTGAGGAACTTGAGGCTATGACATCACAAGTAGTCTGATTTCAGTCGTTTCTACCGAAATGATACCAAACTTTAAATTCAAATATCTCCTTAAAAAAATTAGATTTTTTAATGCTTTCTTCACTATTTTGTTTTCTTTGAAGTTCTCGTTTATATAAGATAAACTTGCTTGACCACTGAACTAATCCTTTAAGCGTCAAAATGAAAGATCTTGCTCCCAAACTTTTTGTTACGGCAGGCAGACAGGGAGTAATGTTTGTTTTTGACGTACTCTTTCATATGTAATGTTAATCACATATTTCCAAACCGACGTGATCCTTAAACAAATGATGCCAAGATATAACAGTCAGAATATTAGAGATTTATCAAATAAAGACTAGAGTATAATAAATGACCATCTTCTTCACAGATGAAAATGCAAACCGATATGCCCAGACGATGGCGGAAATGTTGCACTTGGTCACAACCGACTCAGTTTATTTAAAGATGATGTTTTTTGAGTGTTAAGGTGGGATATTCATTTGTAAATCACATTCTGGTTACAAATTTGTTTAAACAACTTATCTGCGATAATTTGTATTCTGAATTTGATGACTTTGAGTTGCAAACTTGATGAATAGTAAAAAGATCACATATTAAGGTTAAAGACCAACAGATATGTATAATAAGCAGACAAGGACATGGTAAGCCCAAATGGATAGATGGTAATGCATTTGTTGTTAGTTTATTATTATTCTTGAAATATGTTCTCGTCATAAAATAGTCATTTTATGTTTTGGACAATCTTCAAAATATTGCTTTATTTAGTAATCTCAAACCAAAATTTCCTATCTGTGATTTTTGTGGATTAGGAACTTGAAAAGTAAAATAAAGACCAAACTTTATAATTCCCATACGTCTAAATGTCCAAACAAAGAGATTGTTTAAAAGAATTACCAATGGACTCAGAAATAGATACTGTATTGTAAACTCTATTCGAGATGAGATTTCTGTTTGTAATCAAACATGAATTTGCAAAAATTGAAAGCCTACACTTTTCGGTCAGGTGGATAATTGTACTTTAATATAACAGCGGTAAAATCACCTATGAAGTAAAGAGATTTAAATCATTTTAGAGAGCTAGAAAGATCTACACATTTTGTTGGTAACCAGAGGTCTGTTTTCAGATAGCTGCTTCCCTGCTTAGAGACAAATATATTTTGCGGGGAGAAATGTACATTGAAATTATGCTTTGTGCTTATCACGCTTTGCTTTTAAGAACGAAATGTACTAGGCATCAAGGCCAACTAAATTGTTGTTTGCCATTCTGGTACAGAGTGCATTAAGTGCCAAAAGGAGTATAACGATAATGTGAAGGCTTTACTCCAGTCCATTTTGACTATAGAAATCTATTTTAAAAATAGAAGCTGTTTTGATATACTTTACCTCGAACGTTCATTTGAAGACAAAGAAGTTCGGTGCAGACCTTTCAGACATCTAGATGTCTATTAATAGTAATTTTGATTTTAATCTCGCCTACTTGTTCCATGGTAGGTCCAAAATATGTGTATGCACTGAAAAAATAGCAATGTTACTAGCAAGATACTTGTGAGTGTACATGATATTACTGACACCCTGAGTCTCCCACACTCAATTGATTGTCATTCTAAAACAAACTTTTGGTCGCTTTTTTCTGTGGCGGCTTCAATAGATAAAAATTAAATAGAAATTTATATACATTGACTAAAAAAAAACGCTGTCGTTGTTTAACCAGTTTCCAGAGACAGTTGGCGCAAAATATACTTATCTTGAGGCTAACGAGAGTGTTGACAAAATAACCAAACGCTTGTGACACTGACTGTGTTTTAAATAAAACAATATATATTGAATTGATCAAAATCACATTTTTGTGTTTTAGTGTTACTGTATGAAATAAAGACAATATATATGAACCTTATTATATGTGTGTCATATTTAGATTTCGAAGATATAATCCCATTTTTCTGTTCCTTTTCAGCTTTTAGCAACTCCAGTTACAAACTTTAAATGGTGCCAGCAACTGAGCAAGGTTTAAATTCAACCATACGGTCAAAGTGACGGCAATCGAATGTAGTAATTATAAATTGGAACATTAAACATTCTATAAATATATATCAGCTAATGCAGGAAAGAGACATATATGTTGATAATTAAGAACCGGATTCAATTTTGCATGCTCTCAAAATGTCGGTCGGTACTGTTCAAACTGCTGCGCTAGGTCGTAAGGTCGTGCTTGGACAGTTATATGATTGTAGAACTGATGAACTAATTCCAGATACCACTTTGTGGAACGAAGAAGTTCTTCAAAATGCCACTATTAGTGAGTCGTGTGAAACTTGTTATTTTAATGTAATTTCAAAAGATACGTACAGTGCTAGAGCAACTGTTCTACAGCTTAACAATGGTCTTAGACTAAGCTTTCTCAGTGGGTTAGTCGATGTAAATGGGGCGGCGATTTATCTTAAGATTAGGTCCTCCACCAAAGATACACAAAGGGTTGCACTGAAGTATGAAATGACAACAAGTACAAAACATATTGATATTGACGCTCTTTCAAATGAAAATATCTGCGATCCCGATGTGTTTATCAAAAGAGATGCAACACATGTGGTAACAAAGATTGTCTTCGGCTGGCAGGCATTTTTTTTGTTTGAAAGATACAAAGTTTGTCCTCAAAACAAAGCGAGGTGTGACGATGAACTACACTTGGCTATTACAAAAGTTCCGAAAATGACAGTAAAACCGAACGGATGGGTAAATATGTCTCAAACAGAATTTAATGAGAATAAAGACCTTCAGTGTACAATGTTTTGTGATTTTCAGCTGATGTCCGAGGATTACCCACGAGGTTATGTTGACGCAGTTAGATTGTACAAAAGACTTCCAGAGATCATAAATAAAACTGCCAAGAACGCAATTCCGATCATTGTCTGGCTACTTCCATTGCAATCAATTGATTCTAGAGCTGTCAAAATTGTGGCTGAAATCAGTTACCACATGGTAGAGGAGACTGAACAATACGTAGAGAAGCTTGATGATTTTGATGCTACGTGTAATGATTTGAAGGATGAGGAGAGCTGTGTGACTTGGTCATTCCTCGAACAAAGTGTCACTGAAGCTCAACAAATGGTGAAGCAGTACAGTGATGACTTCAAAGACAATCTGGCCCGGTTGCTTCCCAGAATCAAAGAGGGTGATACAGATGAAGCTGATATCAAAGATCTTATTCAAAATCAGAGTTCCCCCTTTTCAGTTGCTAGAATTCAAGAATGGCTCACTCGCAAACAAAGACAGGTCTTTATGTTGAATGTTTTGGCACAGAACGTGAACTGTAAGACATGGTTTGATACCTTAAAGAATTTTCAAAACTATTTGAAGGCACAAAGGGAACAAAAGATTACTATTTGTTATATGATCCAGACTGAATTAACGGATGAATATCTAGAGAATATGAAGTCGTGTTTGTGTAAGCTTACATCTGCCTCCGAAAAAAATAATGCTGAAAACTACGCACGCATTTCAGATAACAGCAGCAGTAATAAACAAGTTATTCAAAAGTTTAGAGCGTTTCTAAAATTTTCAGAGGCGAACAAAGATAAAGATAACACATCTTTTGTATTAGTAATGAATCCCAAAGCGATGCAGGAAACAAAGGGATCAATACAAATGTATACAGGATCAAGTATTGTTCTTGCAGATTTCTGGCCTCCAGAAAAGCCTTACAACATTGACCCTATTAAGAAAATGCACAATGAAATCATAATTAAGTGGTCACAAAGTGGTGAAAATATAGATAAAATCAAGTTCTATGAGATACAATACAAGCCTCTTCGTGGAGATTACTGTAACGCAGTAGAAGTTCAATGCAATCAACGAGAAACTGGTTACTCCATAACCAATCTCACACCTGCAACCGGGTACCATGTGCGACTAAGATCTGTGTCGGATCTAGGACACAGTGCTTGGACAGATCCAAGTCACTCGATCTTTACCCTCTTTGTCAGCAAACCTGGAAAGCCTACAGTTGTTCAGACATCAGCAATAAGTGTGAAAGTTCAATGGACTCCTCCAAATATAGTGGGCCACAATGTATCAATCGTAGCTTATCAAATAAATCACACGACTTTGTCAAACGGGAAACAGTACCAAGGAAAGCGAATAAATCAAGTTGAAAAACTTGTATCCGAAGTCAGCGAGTTATGTCCAGACATTCCATACAAATTTGTAGTAAAAGCAATTTGCAATCAAGGAGAAAGCGAAGAGAGTGAAGAAAGTGATGATTTCACCATAAAAGCCAACCCATTGGATGTGATAAAAGCAAGATTAGTTTCTGAGTCCACGAAAGTTAAACATGGATGTCCATCACTTTACCAACTACAGCTAAAGCAAACAACTATAAAGAAAGCTGATCGGATGAGAATATGTGAGCTTGGTCGAGCTAAGATTGGCGTTCATGAAAAGGTCATAATGATTGTTGGAGCTACTGGAGCAGGAAAGACAACTTTGATTAATGGAATGATAAATTTCATTGTTGGTGTAAAATGGAATGACAGATATCGCTTTAAGCTCGTAGTGGATGAAGATGAGGCGACATCAGGTGATCAATCAAATAGTCAAACCCGTTGGATCACAGCATACACACTGCACCACCAAGACGAGTTTGAGGTTCCATATACGCTGACTGTAATTGATACTCCAGGTTTTGGGGATACCAGTGGTATTAAACGCGATAAAGAAATTACAGACCAGATAAGATCTTTCTTTTCAACAAGAGGTCCAGGAGGAATAGATCATATTGACGCTATCGGTTTCGTTGCACAATCATCACTACCTCGCTTAACACCACCTCAAAGGTTCATATTCGATTCTATATTGGCCCTATTCGGCAAAGATATTGCAGAAAATATCTTCCTACTTATAACTTTTGCAGATGGACAAAAGCCTCCAGTGCTGAGTGCAGTCAACGCGGCAAATCTGCCTTTCCAGAAGCACTTCAAATTCAACAACTCGGCTCTTTTTGCTGCAAATAGTGATGACAACCTTTCAAGTGAAAATGAAGATAGTGATGAAGATGGAGATTCCACGTTTGACAAAATGTTCTGGAAAATGGGAGAGAAAAGTTTTCAAACTTTTTTCAAATGCCTTAACAAGACAGAAGGTAAAAGTCTTGTGCTGACTCAATGTGTTCTGGATGAACGACATAAATTGGAAACGTATGTTGGAGGTATACAACAATAAATTAAATCGGGCTTGAACAAACTTGAACAACTGAGAGTGGAAGTAAATGTTCTTCAACAGAACCAAGCTGATATTGCTCGTAACAAGAACTTTTTCTACACCGTAGTAGAAGAATCAGTTGAAATGGTTAACATATCATCCGGGACATACATCACAAATTGCCTACAGTGCAATTTTACATGTCACTATCCTTGCAAAATTCCTGATGACGCAAAGAAAGAGCGTTGTATTGCAATTTCAGACGGTTCGTGCAATATTT
The DNA here is from genome assembly GCA_020152595.1 of Chiridota heheva. Taxonomy (NCBI): domain Eukaryota; kingdom Metazoa; phylum Echinodermata; class Holothuroidea; order Apodida; family Chiridotidae; genus Chiridota; species Chiridota heheva. The sequence continues at coordinate 665,988 of JAIGNY010003865.1, forward strand.
GCCCACAAAAGTGTATTTGGAATGTTCATAAAAATATGACATACAAATTTGTTGTTAATAGAGTTACCAGAATAAAAACTTCCGAAGATCTTAAGAAAAGATATGAGATAGCTAAAGGTAAGCACGTTACTGCCGAAAAACTAATCGAGAAGGTAGCAGAAGATCTTGATGGCGTACAGATGCAAGTGGTCTTTCTCACAAATGAGGTACGAAAAAGTCTTGATCGACTAAAGGAAATAGCTCTTAAACCAAACCCTCTCTCTGCTACTGGATACATTGACATTCTCATTGAATCGGAGAAGACTCAATGCCACCCTGGGTGGCAAGGGCGAGTAGGAGCAATTAGTAGAAGTTCGAAGTCAGGCAGAAACATTAGCCAAGCTAGCTCAAACAGGATTTGATCCATTTGAAGAGTACAAAAGAAAAATCAAAGAAGAACAGAGGAAGACTGTTAGCCATGAAGTTGCATGGCGCACAGTAACAAAATATTTGAAACGATTTTGGCGTCTTTAGAAAATTTCATGAATTGTATAAGTTTCCATGTTGTTACGGATGCAGAGATGAGCTATGTAGCTATGAGAGGCAGAAGACACTTTTTTGTGACCAGAAATTCCGGAAAGCGATTGCATATCACCATCAGGAAATGCCGACAAATGAAAACTTGTGATACTTGAATCAAATCCTTATTGCATATTGAAGTTCAAGCTCGTAAAATTCAAGGTGCATTATCTGAATGTACCTATTTTATGCACTGAACATACATGGAAACAATCAAAGTTATATGCAAATGAACAGTAATAAAAGTAACAGGGTAAAAATAAAACACGAAAATTGTTACATATTAGGTACAGAATTGAAAGCACAATAACAAATAGATGTTTTAAGTAAATGCTGACTCAAAGAGATTTGACTTAAAGGGAAAAACAATTCCATGGCTATGAACGTTTTTGGACCTTGAACATTCAACGAGCGATGAAGAAACGAAGATCTAAACCAATGTGCAACAACATGAGGTAATAACAGTCATAACGGCATAGTGCGCTCTTAGATGTTGGTCTAATTTGTGGAGGGAATGATAAATGTAGATGGATGTTAAATCACCCTTGATACACTATCAATGATGTGTAATTGACTGATAATTTCAGCTGATGTATAACTCGCACGTCGAAAAGTACACAATTTCAGTTACATGTAATTGTATATAGGTTTAAGGTTCTCCCCCTCCCCTTCAGAGCATGATATGATGGATCAGAGCGTCCCACCTGACAGTCATGTACAGTCATAGTCACTAAAACGGCCACCCTAGTTACAGGATATGTAACTAGGTTACGGTAGGCCTAACAGTAACGGTTTTCAAGTTCATGTCGTCAAGATTCGTGGCAGTCACTCGGCCTCGAAATATTTTTTTAAAGATAATGTAATTCGGATTCGCTTGACTATGTTGGTATAATTGTTACAATATAGGCGTAACAAAATGGCAGGGTTGCACATGAGTTATAATCAAATTCCGTCTTGTAGAATAATTTATCAATTTGCCATATTTTTCTGTTTCGGCCCTCATGACACAACCGGTCTATTTTTTCAGTTGTATTTTGCTACTTACAATAGATAAAACGTTTTAAATTGCCTTAGTACAGTCGTACATAATTGTGTTGTTACGATATTTTTACTCAAATAATTTTCTTTTGTCTAAAATGTTTTTGAATATTATATTACGAATATTAGAGAAGATCAAAGTACGTGGGTGGGATATGATAGCATATGGTATAGATTAGTGGATTTTATTTTGTACTGTGTAGCTTAAAATTGAAATTCAAAGCAAAGATAACTCTAGGGATCTTACCAACCTTCGAAACAAACCTGGTTGTTTTGTACGTCTTTTTCGCCGAGAATATTCTGCGATATCTTGTATTAAAACAATATTGTTACGAAAGCATGTAGCAATATAAGAAACAAATTAAATGAAATGAAAAACGCTGGGTAACAAAGCTTGTCTACCAACAACCCGGTGAAAGAATGTTCTTTACACGATACCAGGAGTTCCATGATATTTTTTAAAGTCAGAAAAAAGGCCGTATACAAGGACTTGAATTTTGTAAAGTAGAATGAATTCCAAAGTGCCTGATAACAATTAAGGATTCTTTATTTTAATACATTCTGAAAGGTACGAGGAAATTTTATTTTCCATTTTGGGTAGTTTCAGATAGATGATATCCTGCAAGATATTAAAATGTTCAAGATTTTTACAACTTTCTTTCTCTTTTGAATACCACTGTATTCAGGTTATATGCGACATAAGATATAAGAAGAATACATTATTAGTTCCTTTGGTATATATGAACTAATAATTACTGCAAAGGTTATATGATTTGTATTCAATTCTAGTATCATGTAGTTTCTCAATGTAGAATTATCTTATGTAAAATTAAATTCAATCTTAATGAATTTAATTATTCTATCTTACTATATACATGATAAACTTTATTTCTGTTTTGTAGTTCACATGTTGATACTGTTGGATAAGTGGCCCAATTATTTCCATTCCCATTCCCTTAAAATATATAGAGGACTTGCTTTCCACTAAATGATTAGACCAGTGATCAAGTTCATCCTAAATGAAAGAGAAGTTTAAACGAAATAAAGTGGTAAAGAAACTATTTCAATATCTTATTCCGTTAAAGAGATTCAAGTTTAAAGTTCCGTCACATTTGTGTAGAGAGGACTGGTGAAGAAAGTCTACTGTTGAAGGTGTGCGCCCTCATCCTCACTTTCGTTTTCAAGGAAAATTAATTTTTAACATTTTTACTATCAGCGCTTCAAAAGTTCTTCAGGTGGTAAATAACAGTTGCTTTACTAGTATAGATTATGTTTACATTCCTGATATATCCAATGGTTTTCTAGCCAAAACCTCATGTCGTTTCTACAAAAATGAGACAGAACTTCAACTTATACATCTCCCATAAACGGAGTAAGACTTTGTAATTCTTTCTTCACCATTGTGTTTCTTTTATCGGCTCTCTTTCATCAGTTCATATAAAATGAATAGACTTATGGACATCCTTGACCACTGAGCTGATCAATTATTAATGGCTTCTAAATGTACGCATAACTTAGTTTTGGAAGTTGTCCATATATATTTATTCAACGTCAGTGAATTTCTTTTAGGTTTATGCTATTCAAAAATTGCTATCTGTATGGTGTATTTTTTCGTGGCGCGTTAACACACAAATATACCCCTACATTATTTCAGGGCTCTTAAGCCAGTACGGGTCCAGAAGGTACTTCTTACACGACATTGATGATTTTTTTGGGAAAGCAAAAAACATGTCATCAGCTGTTTTTGTGCGCCGAAAATCCACCACAGCCTATTTCTTTAACGAACATCCTTTTTCTTAATTTTTATGGGCCATAAAGATGCCGGGCCTTGGGGAAACACATACCTCCCTCTTGTCGGTGATTCTACATAAACTAGGAACAGTTAAGTGGAGTGGCGAAGCTAAGAGGTTAAGAAAAAGAGGGTCGTACGACCCTGTTGACCCCTTGCTTCGCCTTCCCCAAAAAAAGTGTAAAGTGACATATTTTGTCCGATTTATAGGTTTTTTCTCCCATAAAACAAAATTGCCCCCTTCTTTTCCCTAACAAAAATACTGGCGCCGCCACTGCCCATGATATAACAACCTCCCTGGCAGGAGTCTCTCAGTGAACACTTCAAAACAGAAACGAGTGTGGCGACAACGAACCTCCTCTCTTCCTCAGTCAATTCAGCTGTAAACTAAAAACCCTTTCGACCTACAGGAAGTCGTCATACTAGATTAATTCTTTCTTTGTAATTTGCTAAACCGCTAAACAGGATTGGTTGTATTTGGAATAGGGTGTCTTTGGTTGTCACATAACAATTTTGAATAAGCTGTCTTTTGTGCTCTACTTTTTAAAAATATATCTTTTCACATCGTGAATTTGTATTACTTATTTTCATAAAAAGTAGTAAGCTCACAAGAAACAAATGCAGTATAGGAAATAAAATGAAATGTATGACAGGAGGGAAAGTGGTCCCATATGGCTATTATACTACCTACATCAGCTCAACAATGTTCGTACACCCTTGATCAGCTTCATTCCACACAGTTCGCTGATTCACAGGCCGACATCCTTGAAGAGACCGTTTTCAATCTATTCATTGAAAAGAAGCACACTGGACTGCTGCAGGATGTCCCTTAATGCAGAGGCAGGATGAATTCATCAATGTCGCTTTTTAGTTTGACTATCACCTTATGTCGCTTTGTAGTTTGACTATCACCTTATGTCCCTTTTAGTTTTGACTGTCACCTTATATCGTTTTTTAATTTGACTATCACCTTATGTCTCTTTTAGTTTTGACTGTCACCTTATGTCGCTTTTTAGTTTGACTATCACCTTATGTCCCTTTTAGTTTTGACTGTCACCTTGTCGTTTTTTAGTTTGACTGTCACCTTATGTCCCTTTTAGTTTTGACTGTCACCTTATGTCGCTTTTTAGTTTGACTGTCACCTTATGTCGCTTTTTAGTTTGACTATCACCTTTAATTAATATTCCAGTGGATTTTCATGTATTTGTTATAGAGTATTAAAAAAGAAATTGATACAAAACATGTTAATACCTTATTCTTATATATCATGGCAAAGATTTCACCAGTGTGCAAACCAGAACCAAAACTTGTTGTATTACCTGTCATGTCATTGCATATCAACACACTAGCTGACATCACAATTATCCCAAATATGAAATAAATAAAACAATGCAATTGTTGAAATATAAACAATTCAAGGCTTTTACATTAAGCCCCGCCTACTCAATAATATGCATGATCTCGCCACCAAAAACAAAAGGGTACATCAGCAGACCATGGGCTCTATGTGTACCACATATGAACTGAATCCCATCTATTGTTTTTGAGATACTGTGTTTACAAGCTCTTTTCAGCAAAATCATATTAAGTCTACCCTGATTGACAGAAATAGAAGTTATAAAAAATCCTAAAAGAAAAAAAATTGATCTGTAATCTGATGGTTCATAGTCGAATTACGGAGTTTAAAAAGTATTCCGAAGATGCACCTTTCAAAAGACTATGGTTTTTCTTATGAATGTTTGTATATGCCGTCCTCGACCTAAGTCCTGCTGCAACGGTTGTCTTACACATGAACTTTTTTTGGCAAAATCCTTTCCATGTTCAGACACCGAGGTCAATACTTTTTAAGGCACCTTTGCCACCATCCTTACGAGTAGGGTTAAAGACAGGGACGCCGGAAGGAGGGGAGGGGGGGGGAAGGGGGCGAGCAAGCGATCGCCCCTCCTGCGATTTTCGAGGGGGCAGAAGTTCCCTTTTCATCAATGTAATGATTTTATTCAAGAATTTGTATTTATTTTAATATAATTATAAAAGGAAATATCAGTCAATTTTGTCGACAAAGGCCAAGGCACAATAGTTATTCATGCCTAAAGTATACGCTCTTCGTAATAATTATTTGATCTTTTTTGTTATTGATGATATATGCTCACTTTATTTTTTTTAAAATAAAGGGATTGCAATTGCAATAGTTCACACACACACACACATACACGCGCACACACACACACACAATTATATATATATATATATATATATATATATATATATATATATATATATATATATATATATATATATATATATATATATATATATATATATATATATATATATATATATATATATATATATATATAAATATATATATATATATATATATATATATATATATATATATATATATATATATATTTATATATATATATATATATATATATATGTATATATATATATGTATATATATATATATATATATATATATATATATATATATATATATATATATATATATATATATATATATATATATATATATATATATATATATATATATATATATATATATATTATATATATATATATATATATATATATATATATATATATTATATATATATATATCTGCCTCCATACCTCCCTCACTTTTGGTACTTGCCACAATATTCAAAATTTGTGTCAACGTAATCATGCACACTTTGGAATAAAAATCTGAAGGGAATCTGACACTTCAAAATCAAGTACTTGCCGCACAATGAAATTATTGGGGGCCTTCACCCCCTCATCCGAATGCTACGCCACGTCGCCACTGAATAAAGTTTAAAGCCCCCAGTGACCTTAAGGAAATCAGGTTTTTAGACAATTTAAATAAGATATTTTGAGTTAAAGTTGCATCATGACTACACGGCCGTATAAACTGACTTTTTTTTTAAATGGCAGAAAACTTTAGCCAGTTAATAGCTCCATGCTTTAGCAGAGATTGATATTGAAAACCATACATGAGATTAATTTTCCACAAGTATCAACGAGTACAAATTAAATAAAGAACTGCAAACAAAAAGTAATTTAACTGAGTAAAAGTGAGATGTATTTCAAAATCATGAAGAGGGCAAGGAAATACTATAACAATT